>MU705127.1:56252-103297 GCA_026770625.1 Nicotiana glauca
GGGATTGATATTACTGTTTTAGCATATCTTGCATATCATTTGGTTTCAGTCCAAGGTTTTAAATAGTGTTTTGCAAACTCAACCATACTTCTAAGTTTTGAAAACTCAAATGATATTTTAAATGATATTTCGGGCTGAGAACTACTATTTTACAAATGCCCAAGGGGCTTATGTTGATTTCTGGACTGAGCATGAATCGGGTTGTGCGCCGCAGCAGTGATTTTGAAACAGTGGTAACAATGACACTGTATGATGTAACTTGAAATAGTGGTAACAATGACACTGTATGATGTAATGGGAAAAAACATAAAACGGGGAAAACAGAGCGATAACTCATGAGACGATAGATCGGGTCATCACAGAGGTGTGAATTTATTCACCTTGGTTAGAAAGATAAAATGCTTAGCACACATGTTTGATCCATGTTGATGGAAATTCTAGCATATGTGGTCGTAGATAGAATTCATACGTTAAAATGGTGTGATGCCTGCTATGATTCATTGTTAGTATTTTCTATTAAGACTGAATGGATTGTTATATGGGTCATTCTATTCTTGGCTATGTGAGTAATATGGCCACCGTAGAGTCTAAAATCCTTTTTCAAAATGATTTTCTTAAAAAAAAGGCTCAAATATTTAAAATTGTTTTCTTGTCCTTAATTAACGTTGGCGTCCAAGTGGGAGAACCTGAAAGGATAGTGATGTTGCTCAAGTGGTGGATAAATAAAGGCCTAATATTAAAGATTATATGTGTGGATAAGTAAGGCCCAATAACTATTGGCCTATGATGGGTAGGCACTCTTTAAAAATAGATGTCAACCCCCTTTTCCCTAGCTATTAGAAAACCCTAGCGTATTCTGCTTCTTGAATACATAGTAATGGTAGACGTCCCATCGGTCAAGTTCTCCGGGCTATGAGAGCGCGTAGCTAGTGAATTATGGAAGTTGGTCTCAGGCTTAATCGTCGTTTGTCGTCCCTGCTGAATCCATGGAGTTTAATGGTACGCTGTGTTGGACTCTAACTCTAGATTGATTCTGTAATTGTGTCTTGATCTCTGCTATGGCTGCGAATTAATAATTTAACATCCCAGGGTAGCAAGGGTGAACAACATTGTTTTGTTTATTTTCTAAGAAACATGATTTCCCTTTTTGACATTTTGTTTTAAATAGTATTTCCAATGTTCCGAAACATTGTTTAAATTATTGAAAATCGCTTTTATGCTTCAGTGAATCAATATTTATTATTACCATTTTTCTCTCATATCTTTATCTATGCGGCATTACCATTTCCTGTCTCGATGAACCAACAACTGTAACATGTAATAAGACGACACAACAAAAGTATAGTGATTCGGAAGAAGATGAAGTCATACCCAAGGAAATTGTCAGAGAAGTAGAAGAACTTTGAGAACAAGCCTAAGTCCAATCTGGACAAAACAGAAATAATCAACTTGGGAGGATCTGAAACTGTCAACACCCGCATTAGCATCCACTTGTCGCCATCAGAAAAAGAAGAGTACACACAGTTCTTGAAAGGGTATGAGGACATCTTTACATGGTTATAAGATGATATCATCGGGTTAAGTACATCCATTATGGCTCACAAGTTGCCCACTAACCAAACGTCTCCACCAGTGAAGTAGAAACTCAGTAAATTCAAGCCTGACATGAGTCTGAAAATCAAGGAAGAGGTTACTAAGGAAATCAAGGCCAAGGTCCTCAGGGTTGTTGAATACCCAACTTGGCTAGCCAACATCGTGCCAGTTCCAAAGAATGATGGGAAGGTCAAGGTCTGTGTTGATTATCCAGATCTCAATAGGGCCAACCCAAAGGACGAATTCCCACTTCCAAACATACACATCCTAATCGACAATTGTGCCAAGCATGAACTCCAGACATTTGGGGATTGTTTTGCCGGTTACCATCAGATCTGTATGGACGAAGAGGACGTTGAGAAAATGATTTTTATTATACCATGGGGAGTATACTGTTATAAGATGATGCCATTTGGTCTAAAGAATCTTAGGGCTACCTACGTGATGGCTATGACTACCATTTTTCATGACATGATACATAAGGAAATTGAGTTATATGTGGACGACGTCATCATCAAATCCAAGAAAACCATTTATGATATAGCCGATGTGAGGCAGTTTTTTGGTAGACTACAGAAATACAACCTGAAACTAAACCTCGCAAAATGTGCATTCGGGGTTCCTGCCCGAAAGTTACTTGGGTTCATTGCCAGCCGCCGAGGGATAGAATTGGATCCATCAAAAGTCAAAGCCATCGAGGAGCTACCTCCGTTGAAGAGTAAGAAAGATGTAATGAGTTTTCTAGGACGGTAAACTACATCAGTCAGTTTATAGCCCAGTCCACAGTTATATTTGAGCTAATTTTCAAGATGTTGAAGAAAGATGCTGCAATTAGTTTAACCGAAGATTGTCAAAAGGCTTTCGACAAGATCAAGGAGTACTTATCAAAATCACCAGTCTTGGTCCCATCAGAGCTAGGTAGACCCTTGCTACTCTTTCTTGCAGTATTAGATGGAGTCTTCGACTGTGTTATAGGGAAGCACGACGAGACAAGGAGAAAGGAACAAGCTATCTATTACCTGAGTAAGAAGTTCACACCATATGAAGCGCGATACTCTATATTGGAATGTACATACTACGCTCTGACCTGGATAGATTAGAAGCTCAGGCATTACTTATATGCCGACATAACATAGCTCATATCAAAGATGGATCCCTTGAAATATATCTTTCAGAAACCCATGACCACTGGCAAGCTGGCTAAGTGGTAAATCTTTTTGAGCGAGTTTGACATTATTTATGTGACCCAAAAGTAGTCAAGGGATATGCACTGGCAGATCATCTTGCTGAGAAACCCATGGAAGGAGAATACGAACCCCTGAAAATGTATTTTCCCAATGAAGAGGTGCATTCATAGGAGAAGATATTGTTCTTTGACGGGGCGGCAAATTTCAAAGGAGTCGGCATTGGAGCTGTCTTGGTATCATAAACTGGCCAACATTGTTCGGTATTTGCTAAACTCAGATTTCCCTGCACCAACAACATGGCAAAGTATGAAGCATGCATACTAGGGCTCAACATGGCCATCGACATGAATATTCAGGAGCTGCTGGTAATCGGTGATCCAGATTTGCTTGTGCACCAGGTATAAGGAGAATGGGCCACCAAGAATTCCAAGACCATATGCAGGAATTGAGAAAAAGGTTCACAAAGATAGAGTTTCGGCATATTCTCAGGATTCAGAACGAGTTTGCGATGCATTGGCCACTTTGTCATCCATGATACAGCATCCCGATTACAACTTCATCGATCCCATCCCAGTAAGGATCCATAGCCAAGCGGCGTATTGTGCCCATGTTGAAGAATAAACAAACGGGAAGCCTTGGTTTCACGATATCAAAGAATATTTGTCAAAAGGAGAATATCTGGAGCATGCAAATAATACTAAAAACATACGCTTCGGAGGTTGTCCAATAATTTCTTCCACAGTGGAGGAACCTTGTATTGAAGAACTCCTAATTTGGGATTGCTAAGGTGTGTCAACACAAAAGAAGCTTCTAAGCTACTTGAGGAGATACATGCCGGGACCTATGGCCCACATATGAATGACTTTGTCTTGGCCAAGAAGATGCTTAGGGACAGTTATTTCTGGATGACCATGGAGACATATTGCATCCAGTATGTCCAAAAATACTACCAATGTAAAATACATGCCAATATGATAAAAGTGCCACCAAATGAGCTCAATGCAACAAGCTCATCTTGTCCATTCGTCGCCTTGGGAATAGATGTCACGCCCCAAAATCCGAGGAGCACGACCGGTACTCAACCGAGTAAACCCGACTGAGCAAGCATGTTAGGTTTCATTCTACCCAAACTAATTCATGAATAAAGAAGAGATGAACTCCATTAATCATACTTTGTACATATATCATTAACGACTTCCATTTCATTTCCATTAGCAACTTCATTCATAATTTTCAAAATTATATTACAAATTTTCTACATCTTTGCCATATATTAAAATTTCTAATTCAATTCCCCATTATCAAACTCCACCCATAACCTGTCTATGGAGCCTCTAAATATAAATGAAGAATAATATGGAAATGTCGGCAATAAGGCTTCGGCTATACCTCAAAATACAAAAGTACATGGTAAACAGATGAAACAGGAGCCCGAAATGAAGTGGGGCTCACCAAGTCAACTGAAAGGAAGATGCGTCACTAGTTGCGACCAACACTGCCTGCTATGGAAACACCTACATCCATTTAAAGTCGTAGCGCCCCCGGCAAAAGGGACGTTAGTGCCATCGAATAACACTAGTATGTATAACTAAACACCATCACATTAAAAAGAACTATCATACAAGAGTAAAAAGAAATCATAAGGACAAATAAAGCTTCAAATAAGCAGCACATCAACAATATAAGAGGTTCACATAGTTTTTGAAATTTTTGATTAAAGCATTCCATACTGTTTCATCATTATCCATATTACCACCGCTTCCTTGAACGGAGTCCGATCATAGCCCAATCGGCTAAGCCGTCTCCCCGAGACGTTACCATTATTTCATTCTCACCTTCCAGTTTCAACTATCAATACATTACCACCATGTGTGTATGATATGGCGTCCGATCACGATCCGATCGGCTAAGCCGTTTTACTAAGATGTTACCTCAATCACAATTTCATCCTCACTTTTCGATTTCAATATTAGCACAATACCACCATATGTGTAGCATGCCATCCGATCACGGCCCGATCGGCTAAGACGTCTTACCAAGACGTTACCCTTTTCCATTAATCATCTCACTTTAATTTTTGTTTCACATATATTAGTTTATAGGCACTTAGGGCCACAATTTCCACATCATGTCCACTTTCAATACAAACATTGCAATTTCGGATAACAGGTACAAAATGAGCAATTCAAGTGTAAACATAGATAAGATTTCACATAGTTGGCATGACAATCTCAATTTAAATCCTGACATTGAGGTCTAGGCATTCCAACACATGGTTTATATTCTTCACACATCTTTAAATTAGCAAGAATAGTACATTAAACATATTGAGGCCCCTTATCACGTATATACAGTTGCAAAACCAATTCATGTGAAATAACAATCAATTCATCAATCCAATTTCAGTTTACCACATTTGCATATACACCAACGGAGCTCGATTTATAATAAAAGGGGGTTTTATCCATACATACCTCAAAGAGCTTCCCCTTAAGTTTCTACAATACACTAACACCTCTAGCAATAACAATCTATAAGGAGATAGAGGAAATCGATTAATAATTAGGAAGATTACCCATGGTGTAACTCTCTTAGGAATTTCATCAAACACCTAACATGTGAAGTAGACTACAAGGTTTAGAAATGGCAATTCATTCCTCACTCAACAACTTTTAACATGAACTACCCATATTAGTTCTTTAACACCACATACTACAACTTCGTTCCATATGCATGGCCTATTTTTAACCCCCACAACATATTTGAACCTTTAACCTCTTGCATGAAATTTTGTAAGTAGCTACCCGGATGGAGGACAATCTATGGTTATCTTCCTTGATTCTTGAAGACTTGAGCAAGATTTGGATGATTATGAAGCTAGGCCCCTTCTCTCTCTCTCTCTCTATGCTCTCATCTCTCTCTAAAATCAGTAGAAAATGACCCCAAATGAAGCCCCTCAACCTATTTATGAAAATGGGGTCAGGTTATAAAAATAGGAAGATTAACTCTCCAAAGTCGGGTCTGTAATCGCAAAATGCACCATAAAACAAGAATGTGGGCCGCAGAATGCATGCGAAATAGGTGCCCAAAACTGGGCAACACTGGCCCAATATGTGATAGATCTGCGATCATAGAGTCAAAAATGAAATATATTTGCGATCGCATATTTGACACAGGATCGCATTTTTTCCAATCTTTGGTAATTTGATCATAACTTTGTGTAGGAATGTCCAAATGATGAATGGTTTGAAGCGTTGGAAACTAGACTTGAAGAAATTTCATATGATAGATTGTTCATCACATAAAACCTTATACATAATTGGATATGCTTGTTCAAAGTGTGGACTTGTGAAAACTCATTTGGTATTTTAACCCATTATGAAAGTTTCTAATTTGACTTAGACTTAAGCCTACCATTAGACCCTACATTACTTATTATATCTTATTTACCAAATCCAATTGATTCCCATCATGTTAATATTACATAAATTATAATTAGCTACATGGCACCACAAAATCCTAATTTACTTAGCAAAATTTTCCGGGCCTTACAATGGATGTCATTAGTCCAATCAAGCCCACTACCTCAAATGGGCATCGGTTCATCTTGGTAGCTATTGATTACTTCACCAATGGGTTGAAGCAGCATCTTACAAAGCAGTAACTAAGAAGGTCGTAGTAGATTTTGTTCGCGATCGGATTATTTACCGGTTTAGAGTTCCAGAATCAATCATCACTGATAATGCCTCCAATCTCAATAGTGATCTGATAAAGACCATGTGTGAGACTTTCAAAACCAAGCAAAAAAATTCCACAACCTATAGACCTTAGATGAATGGAGCTGAAGAAGACGCTAACAAGAATATCAAGAAGATACCAAGAGAGATGATAGAAAATCACAAACAATGGCACGAGAAGCTGCCATTCGCTTTACTGGAATACCGTACCATAATCCGCACATCAATCGGGGCAACTCCCTACTTACTGGTTTATGGTACTGAAGTTGTTATTCATGCTGAAATAGAGATTCCTTCTTTGAGAATCATATAAGAAGCTGAGCTCAGTGATGCAGAATGGATAAGGAGCTGATATGAGCAGCTAGCCCTTATAGATAGAAAAAGGATGAATGTAGTGTGTCATGGGAAACTCTACCAGAAAAGAATGTCCAAAGCCTTCAACAAAAAAGTCAAGCAGAGATAGGTCATACCGGGGCAACTAGTGTTGAAGAAGATCATTTCGCATTAGGATGAAGCCAAAGGGAAATTCTCTCCCAACTGGCAAAGCCCTTACATAATTCAAAGAGTATTGACAGGAAGATCCCTCATACTTGCAAAAATGGATAGAGAAGTCTGGCCAAAATCGATCAACTCAGATGCAGTCAAAGGATACTATGTGTAACTATTTATGTTTTCACAAAATGATGTAAACTGAACTATGTTCGACCTGATTCCCATTTAAGAGGGGATATGTAGGGAGCCCTATGGATTTGGTCATAATTCAGTAAGAATCCTATTTTTCCCCACAATAAAAAATTGGGGCAGAATTTTGAGGAGAACACTCAAAATTTCGAAGCAATTTCAGCCGATCGCAGCATGTACAGCAGTCAGACGTGTCCATCTAACTGGGGCAGAATTTTGAGGACCCTCAAAATTCTATAGCAGGAGAGGTTGCGATGTCTTGGATCGTGTCACAGTCATTGGTTCATCTTACCAATTTCTAAAATAATACTCCCTCCGTTCCAGTTTATGTGAACCTATTTCCTTTTTGGTCCGTTCCAAAAAGAATGACCCCTTTCTAAATTTGAAAACAATTTAGCTTGAATTCTCAATTCTACCCTTAGTGAAAAGCTTTTATAACCACATAAATACTGTGGACCCTTTTTTGAGTTGTTTTGGACCACATGTTACAAAAGTATTTATTTTTTCTTAAACTCTGTGCCCAGCCAAACAAGTTCACATAAATTGGAATAGAGGGAGTATATTTTTATTACGCCTTTGAAAACTATGAATGCTTGCTTGTAAAATGAATCTGTGTAGCCAATACTACCCCCAATGATTTGAACAGGACCTTTGGACCAAGCAAAGCATGCAAACCAACGAAGGCACGAACCGACCTCCCCCTTTACAGAACTCACGATTTTTCTTTAGATGTAGGAGCGAAAAATATACATGCCTCCAATTTACAATCTCCATAACAACCAAGATACTAAAATCTATTACCAGCTAAGAAAACTCTACTATCACCTGCTATTTATTCTATTTTTGCATGGGATTAAGGACTGTCCAAACCCTGCATGAGGCTAGCCCTGCCTCCATATATGCATAAAGCTAAGCTTTGCCTTCCATTTGCATGGGACTAAGCATGTACCGGATCTTATATGAGACTAAGCTCTATCTCTATCTGCATGAGGCTAAGCCCTACCTCCATTTTACATAAGGCTAAGCACTGCCTTCCATTTGCATGAGACTGAGCCGTGTCCCGAATCTTGCATGAGACTAAGCTTTGTCTCCATCTGCATGAGGCTAAGCCTTGCCTTCATTTTGCATAAGGCTAATCACTACCTTCCATTTGCATGGGACTGAACCCTATCCCAAATCTTGCATGAGACTAAGCTCTGTCTCCATCTGCATGGGGCTAAGCCCTACCTCTATTTTGCATAAGGCTAAGCATTGCCTTCCATTTGCATGGAACTAAGCCCTGTCCCGAATCTTGCATGAGACTAAGCTCTGTCTCCATCTGCATGAGGCTAAGCCCTGCCTCCATATCTGCATGAGGCTAAGCCCTGCCTCCATATCTGCATAAGGCTAAACTCTTCTTTCCATTCGCATGGGACTAAGCCCTGTCTTGAATCCTGCATGAGGTTAAGCTCTGCCTTCATATCTGCATAAGTCTAAGCATTGACTTCTATCTACATGGGACTAATCCCTATCTCGAATCTTGTATGATAAGCTCTGCCTCCTATTTGTATAAGGCCAATCATCGCCTTTATTTTCCAAGACTAAGCACTGTCTCTCCAGCACTATCGGCACTATCTATTTGCTTCTCTTTCGGTCTAGGCTCTGCCCTCAACCTCACAAGACTAAGCCTTGTCTTGTTGATTTTAGCATCATATTATTGCATCTCATGGGCTAAAATATTACCAACTTGTCTAAAGGCGTCATCATCTAAAGGCATCATCCTCATAGCTAGAAGACACTATGCCATGGTCTGAGGATCTCTCAAATTTTTATATCATTATTCAAAGGCGTCATGGTTCAGAGGCACCATTTTCATGGCCCGAGAACATCATTTCATGGCCTGCGAATCCCCCACCGAACAACTTATAGCTCAGGACATCATGATCTAAGGACGTCATCTTCAACTGCCCAAGATTCCTAATTAACATTTCTTGCCTATTTAGGGGCTGTTTGACCCTAGAATGGTCTCTAAATGCTCAGGTTACCTTATTTGTTTGATTGTATGCTTAATTTATGGGTTCTAACCTTAATTGGCTGTTAAACTCACTTCTTGCCTTATTTGAAACTTAATCCGAGTTATTTATGGGAATAATTCCCTGATTGTCTGCCCTATCAAGCTTAATTGATTATTTGATTGCCTTCCTTACCTTATTTACAATATTAAATTGCCTTGCCTTATTTACTTTACACCACTCGACTCCTATAAGTACAGGACTCTATTTCAAACACACACACAGAGAGAGACTTAAGGAAAAACACTTAAAAATTCTTGCTCTCTCTCCCTATTGCAACCTACTGCTACTTGTCTATTGCACTATCTAGTCGGATGAAAGCCAAGATTAATTCTTGGATCCTATTTACTTCACTCTCCTACTGCAAATTTCCATCTAGAATGTCTCTATTACTGCTATTCAATTAAACTATATTTTTCCTATTATTCGTATGACTATTTTTAGATCTATATGCTTTATGTTTACTATGTTTATGGCTATGCAATTAGACTAAATGTTTCCTGCTATTCAATTAAACTTAGGTGTTCCTCTGTAGTCAACATGTCTACTTTTGTTCAATCTATGTGTTTACTAGCATGTCTACTTCTGTTCAATCTATATGTTTACTAGCATGTCTACTTCTATTCACTCTATGTGTTTACTTACATGTTTGATTAAACCTATGTGTGTCTTGCTTTCAGCATGTTTACTTCTATTTTAATTAGACCTATGTGCTTCTACTTTCAGCAGGTCTGCATGCCTGCTCATATCTAAATTAGATCTATGTCTGTCTGCTTACCCACTGGCTTGTTCCTTCTGTCCTATTCTAAATGTTCACCTCTCATAGACTCCTGACCAACATTGCTCCCAATTCCTGCTACCCCTTTGTATGTGATTTTTTGATTAATCCCAGCATGCCATGTCTTTGTGTTTACTCACCTAGTAACAGCTAAACTAAGTGATCGTGTTTTTGAATATTGTTTGTTTGCTGGACCCTTTGCTTAAGTCGCAATAATTGAATGACCCTATTTACTCCTTATTTCCTAGGATTCTAAAACTATTTTCTCAAAACTATCTTTTGTAAAGCACTCTCACTCCAATTCTTAGAATACCTAGGTTCCCGCCCCTCTAGCGTGAGCATTGCTTTGGAGTCCATGAGACTCCTCTGAACTTTGACAAACTGGGGCTGGCTATTCTACACTACACAAGCTGTTGATCTTTAAAGAGGACCTTGGTGTGAGCACTGCCCTGGGTCTCTGAGGCCTTTGGGAACTTTCACATATCACTATACCCACTCTTGCACTATGAGATGTGGTACTTGGGACTATTTGAAGGCCTGGTTTCTAGGTTTTGCTTTGGGCCTATCCAGGCTCCTTATAGTATAACGTTGTTTATTCGTGTAATTCATTTGCGCTTGTTTGTAATATTAATTACTTTGTAAACAGATATCGGAGAAATTAGTAAAATTGGAGAGGGGGTGGGGGGCTCTTATACATATTTTTGTTAGGAATGGGTATATACCATACCTATAGGTTTTTAAATCAATTTCTGCATTTAGGATTCATGCTAATAGGATTTTAGCATATTTAGAACTTAGAAACCATTCTTATAGGTTATCACAATGTTTGTTCATTTAGATACCATGACTATAAGATTAAAAAAATACAATCTTGCATTTCAGACATCATGCTAGTAAGTCTGAAATCAGTCTGTACTAACAAAGTTTAAATCAGTTTTCTGCATGTCATAAGGTTTCAAAGAATTGCTGCATTTAGATGCCATGCCTATAAGATTTTTAATACCAATTTCTGCATTTAGCTACCAGTATCTATAAGTCTAAAATCAATCATTACGCCTAGACAGCTTGCCTATAGGATCCAAACCGCCTGCTTAAAATTGTTTATTGCTCTACTGCGCTCCTGATTAATGATTAGATACATGTTTATAGGACATCACTGTTACACGCATGGTCAAGCCTGTAGGATGACTAGAATCCTGCAAACTATAAAACTATGCTTTTGTTATTTGTGAACTGCCCAGATTCAACAGGTCTAAAAATCAGTAGGCAAACTGATTAGGCCTCTATCACCTTGCTTTAACACAATGCTACATATTCTGTTTGTCATGCTCACCTAGATATTCTTCTCTACATTCCTTTGAGATACCCGAAATCATACTATTTGAGACATGCTAGTATCTGCTCATGTGAGGAGGTAAAAAAGAGCCTTTGATTGCCTTTATGTGAATGTCCTAATTGTTCTTGCTTGTTGCCTATATTTTTATACTTTAAGTACATTAGGAAAGTCTAGAACTGCCTAAATTAAAGGTCCTAAATACCTCCAAGGCCACAAGGAAGGGACAGGTAATGCACGCATAGAGTTCGTTTAATTAAAAGCACTTATATAAACACTAAGGGGAGGGTAATTGGGTAGTAAATGATATGATGACCTGTGCGCTAATGCTATGTGTAGCACTCCAACTTGCGAACGATTACCAAGCATTGTATAGATGTGATCCTGTAGGCTAAAAAACTTAGGACTCCTTTTAGCCCTTGTTTTAAATGTAACTTGTCAATATTTACTTTATCTGATTATAAGACTAATTCACATAATTTGAGTTCAGCCAGGACCCACCGTTGTGGACCGCGAGGGGTACCTAACACCTTTCCCTCAAGGTTATTTCGAGTCCTTACTCAAGTCTCTAGTAATACAAACCGGTTTCATGAGTTATTTTCTCTAGGTACCCTAACACACCTTAGATTCGTTAGGCGGCGACTCTTCAAATTCAAATACCCAATTCCCGAAAGAAAATGATTTGTTCCCAATGAATGTCAAAACCCGGACTCCGTAAGGAAAAGGGGGTGCGACAAGTGGTTGTCACACGTGTGTGGGTAAAAACGTATTTCAGGTGGGATGGGTGGGTTTTCAGTGATTCTTCGCAGAAGCGTGTTTTTGATAAGAAAGCGACGCCGTAGAAATGGCTACTATTACGCATATGCAGAAAATCCTAGGCAGAACCTATAAATTGAAGGCTTGGTCATTTTATTCTCATTTGAGATTTGGATCTTGGTTTTGGGTGACTTTAGTGAGGAATTTCACAATATGGATTGGGGTAAGCATTCTTGACTCGCTTTTGATTATATTTCGTGAATCTATCTTCAATTTTTATAATTGGATTATTAATTTCAAAGAGAAATTGGGAGGTTTTGTTTAAAAGTTTATAAAGTGAATTTTTGAGTATTGAACATCGATTCGAAATCGGATTTGAGTGAAACCAATATGGTTGGACTGATAGTTGAATGGGTTGTCGGATTTGTTAGTTTTATTGGGTTCTGAAGTGCGGGCTCGGGTTTGACTTTTTGGTTGACTTTGGAATTTTGACTAAAGATTCGACCTTTATCGATTAGGTTTGTTTCATTTGGCATTATTTGATGTTGTTGAGTTACTTTTGGCTAGTTTCAAGCCGTTCGAAGGTTGTTACGCGTGAGATGGAGTTTCTAGAGTATTATTTAGCTAGCTTAGTATTTGATTCAACTTGTCTGAGGTAAGTAACACTTCTAAATCTGGTACTGAGGGTATGAACCCTGAATATATATGTTATGTGTTTGGTGTTGAGGTGACACACGTGCTAGGTGACGAGCGCGTGAGAGTGCACCATGTGAATTATGACTCGGATGGTTCTATGATACTGTGTAGTTGTCTATCTTGATAGAGTAATTGAGTTGTGATCCATGTTAAAAACCATGTTTAGGCCACATACTTGTTCTATTGGGACCCACTGAGGTCATTTCTGCTATTGAGTTATTTTTTTAAATTTAAATTACATACTCAGTCATATTCATTCATTTGCATATCATATCTACATTTCTGTTATCACTTGTTCTCACCTCATGTTGTCATTGTTTCGGCTGATTGGCATGATATACAAGCCCGAGAGACTAGGTAGATTAATGACTAAGTGAGGCTGATGGCCTGATTGTGAGTGGTGATTATGGGATGGGGTTTCATGCCGCAGCAGGCCATATTGGCTTTATATATATAATTATTATATTAATAGGGCTGCGCGGCGCAGCAGACCTTATAGACTTTATTATTATGATATCGGAATGCACACTGCAACAGGCCTTATTTGCTTTATATTAGCACTTGCGAAGGCTCCACCCCATCGGAGTCTAACATACCAGCAATAAGCGTAGGTAGCTACTGAGTGCCGATGCTAAGTGATTGAGAGTGTTGAGTGATAAAGAGGTGCCGAGTGATTAAGCGTGATGGGGGAGGTTGAATACCCCGAGGGCTTGAGAACATGAGCTTATCACTTTGGTGCATTATATTTGACATGCATACTTGGCATGTAGGCAAAGAGATGCATTTCCTCATGTTGTATGGTATTGTGACATTCATGACTTCACATGCACCTTGACATGTAGGCATATAGATGTACTTTCCTAATGCTATCTTAGATTGAAAGGTGGGAGGGGGGGAGAAAGAAATCACAAGATATACTGCTATTTTGGTGATTTCAGTGCAAAATTTTAGTTTTATTGTTTTACTTGAAAAGCATGCCTATTTTCCGTAACTGTGAATGAGGTGAGCATCATATCATTGAATTATTTCTTGTACTACTTTTATTATGTTGTTATGAGTTGTTATTGGCTAATGATGTTGGACTCTGACCGTTGTCCAAGCTCGTCACGACTTTCAACCTAAGGTTAGATTTGTTACTTATTGAGTACATGGGTTCAGTTGTACTCATACTCCACTTCTGCACCTTGCGTGCATATTTTGGATGCTGATGTTGTTGTGTATGGTAGGAGATGGAATTGAAGACGTTTATGCGTTCTGGTCATAGCTGCTTCTTGCACTTGGTAGCTTTAGAATTATTAATCTATATTCGAGAAACAAGTTGCTCCAATCCTCGAACCATGGAGATAATCAGGAGAGAAGAATCACGGGAACAAACGGAATTATATCTGCATTGGTTATCAATAAAATTATGTTTCTTCATATTTATATTGTGGTTGCAATTTATTTTTGTATCACAAATAATTCGTTGTAAACAATTACCAACAAAAATCACTCAAGAGAAAATATTAAACATAAAGCTTTTTTGTCAGTAATGAACCAGAGAGAAGGAAGAAGAAGCAGATAAGGTAAAAAGTGAAGAGGAAGGAACAAATGTGTTACGTGTTGTGAAATAACCCAAACAGTTGATGCCTTAGCAGCTAGCCATTTTAGAAGTACTAGACCGTATTATTCAAATGAAGTTGGAAGCATGTCAAACACTATTGCATCAAACTGATGAAGTTGGAATCAAGTCAAATTAATTCTGCTGGTTAACATCAGTTGTTATTTACTTGTACTATACTTCTCTCTTCCTCGTCTCTGTCATAGTTAAACTCAATATTATGTTTACATTCTGCAAAATAAGTAACCAAGAAATTAATGTATCGAGTATTCAGTGTGGTTTTATACAAAAAACATATATTATGTTACGCGGCGCCTTCCTGAGATTCCTTGAAAGGGAGACGTAAGGCTAAGCAACTTATGTCAGTGCAGTCACTATCCGCCAACTGAGGTCCTCTCCGTACGCTAGACTAGATTGTCAGTGCCGTACGGGAAAACCAATGTCAAGAGCAATTGAGAAAACAGTAATGAGAATTGAGAATGAAAGAAAGCTTGATTGCATTAATGAAAGCTATTACAAAAAGCAAGGCGGTGTCGAGGGGGAGAGACACCAGTACAGAGAATTGTTGCTTGCTAGAAAGTTTTGATTGCTTGATCCCCCCTAATAATGCTTAAAAAAAATAATCCAAAGCTAGAAGACTAGACTTAAATAAACTAGAGAAACATAATGGAAGTACTTGAAATAAAACTACTCTATATTTACAATGAAAAGGACTTAGTTTTCTACAAAGCAGAAACAGGTCTGTTGTCAGCAGCAGCGTATTTGGCATCACGGTCGGCGCGCGCGGCATTGTCTGCGCGCGCGGCATTGTCTGCGCGCGCAGCGCTGTTGGCATCTGCCTGCTTCTGGGCGCTAGCGAGGGATATCGGTGGGGCGACAGAGGCACCTACGCGCTTGTCACTTGGCGCGGCTAAGACCACGGGGCCGTCCGTGGCGCTAGGCATTGAGACGCTTGCTAGGACGCCACGGGACACGCCCAAGGGGTCATAGGGCATGGCTGGAAAGCCGCCCATGACATTCTCCCCCACCTGAGTTGGCGACGCCCTCGGCGCCTTACTTGCCAAATAATCTTCAATGAGGCTCTTGTAAGCTTTGAGGTTTGTTCCCCTCTCCCAAGTATTCTCTTCTGCATCACAGCCCTGCCATTTCACCAAGAACTCTTGGTGACCTTTCCTTGAGGCATGAATCACTCTATCATCAAGGATGGCTTCAGCACGCCTTTTCCCGGTTGAATTGGGACTTCGAATACTTGGTATTGTAAGCTGGCTCCGTGAAGGATCCTCCGTGTCTTCTCAAAAAGGTTTAAGAAGACTGACATGGAAGACAGGATGAATTTTCCACCAAGCTGGGGTATCCACCCGGTATGCGACCTTCCCAATGCGCCTTTCAATGGACAAAGGTCCAATGTATTTTTGTAATAGGCGAGGGTCATGTACCCCCGCAAATAAGTACCTCTTCGAAATTTTGACCATCACTTTATCTCCTACTTGGTATTCAACAAAGCGACGATTCTGATCAGCATGCCTCTTCATCCGCTTCTGAGCTTTGACAAGATAGCTCCGCACTATCTCCAAATTTTGCTTCCACTCCTTTGAGAAGCTAGTAGCTCGAGGAGATTTAGACATATTTGGTGTGTTCACAGTGTGTGGGAGTAGCGGTTGCTGTCCGGTAAAAATTTCAAAAGCGCTTTTGTTTGTACTAGAGCTTTTTTGTGAATTGAAAAACAGTTGAGCAGCATCCAGAAGCTTCACCCAATTCTTCTGCGATCCTGTTACAAAGTGGCGGAGATATTGCTCCAACATACCATTGAACCGCTCCGTCTGGCCATCAGATTGCGGGTGAAAACTTGAGCTATGACTCAGTTTTAACCCAAGTCACTTAAAGAGCTGAGTCCAAAAGTTGCTAGTGAAGCGTGAGTCGCGATCACTGACAATGTCTTTGGGAAGGCCCCAATACTTGACTACATGAGAGAAGAAGAGTCAAGTTGTATCTTCTGCTGATAAATATTGTGGGGCTGCAATAAAGGTAGCATACTTGGAAAACTGATCAACCACAACCAAGATAGTTGTGAGATCTCCGACCTTGGGCAATCCAGTGATGAAATCCAAGGAAACGCTTTCCCAAGGCCTTTTTGGGATAGCTAGTGGTTCCAAAAGTCCCGCTTGTGTCAAGCGGTTTGACTTGTCCTTCTGGCATACTAGAAAAGTTTTCACATACTGAGTGACGTCATCGGCCATTTTTGTCATCGGCCATTTGCGGCCAATAATATGCACGGCGAAGCAACGCCATGGTGCGTTCCTTACCGGGGTGGACGGCCCACAGCGTATCATGACATTCCGCAAGAAGAGTCCTTCACAGATCCCCTCCTTTAGGGACATAAAGTCGGTTTCCATTCACTTTCAGAAAACCATCTTCCATGTAGAACTGGCGAGTCTTGCCCTGTCCTACTAAATCAACCAAATACTGTGCAGCAGGGTCCTTGCTGAGTAGATCCTGTATCCGGTCCTTGATGGAGGTGGCGACTTCGCTCCCCCTTAGGGTGGCGAGTAGGCACACCGACGCTAGATCAGCTCTCCGACTGAGTGCATCAGTAACATGATTGGTCTTCCCACTTTGGTACTCCAGGTTGAAGTAGAATTCAGCTAGAAGTTCCTGCCACCTGGCCTGTCGACCATTCAACTTTGGCTGGGTCATGAAATGGCTAACAGCTATGTTGTCTGTCTTGAAGACAAATGGAGTCCCCAGTAGATAGTGCCTCCAAAGGTGTAAGCAGTGGACGACAACCAATAATTCTTTCTCATGGGCAGCATAGCGCCGCTCTGCATCCTTCAGCTTTCGGCTCTCGTACGCTACAGGATGCCCTTCTTGTAGAAAGACTCCGCCGAGGGCATAGTCAGATGCGTCCGTTTGTACCTCGAACGACTTGGCCAAATCAGGGAGAGCCAAGACAGGGCTACTAGACATAGCCGCTTTTACTGCATTGAAGGCCTCCTCTCTCCTTGGCCCCCAATCCCAAGGTATGACCTTCTTGAGGAGTTCTGTCAATGGTACTGTGATAAGGGAGTAGTTCTTCACAAACCGCCAATAAAAGTTGCATAGACCAAGGAATGCCCTCAAGGCGTGGACATCCTTGGGCGGTGGCCAATCTGTAATGGCCTGAATCTTCTATTGGTCCATCTTGATGCGTCCTTCCTCGATGACATGTCCGAGGAAGTCAATTTGCTTCTGGGCAAAGGAGCATTTGGATAGCTTCGCATACAGTTCATGTTCCCGCAAACGAGCTAGGACCATCCGCAAATGTACTAGGTGTTCTTCCAATGTTTTGCTATATACCACAATGTCATCCAAGTAGACCACCACGAATTTTTCAATGTACTCTCGGAAAACTTGGTTCATCAGGGTGCAAAACGTAGCTGGAGCATTAGTCAATCCGAAAGGCATAACCAGGAAGTCATACGACCCATATCTTGTTACACAGGTATTCTTGTGTTCATCACCCTCTGCGATCCGAACTTGCCAGTAACCTGTCTTGAGGTCTATCATGGTGAACACCGTCGCACCACCCAGTCTATCGAACAAGTCTGCCATCAAAGGAATAGGGTACTTGTTCTTCACAGTGATTTTGTTGAGAGCATGATAATCCACACAGAGTCGTAGGCTGCCATCATGTTTCTTTTGAAATAGAACAGGGGACACATATGGGGATTTGGAGGGTACAATGATCCCTGTGTCTAACATTTCCGTCAATTGTCTCCGAAGCTCGATGAGTTTGGGTTGTGACATTCTGTAGGGCACCCGGGCAGGTGGCTTCCCGCTCGGCACCAACTCAATTTCATGGTCCACAGTGCGCCTAGGCGGGAGTCGCTTTGGAATGTCTTGTGGCATGACGTCTTCAAACTCCTGTAGTAACTCTTTCATGGGTTCAGGAATGGGACCAGCGTTCTATATCTTCAATGCAGAGGGTTGTCAGGAACGTAGGTTCATTCCTTTTGATCCCCTTCTTCAACTGCAAGGTCGAGATATTCTCGACAGCCATCTTCATGGGCATGCACGGGATGATGCAGGGCTTGGACCCATTTGCTCCCATCATCAGTAGCATGTCTGCATATGGTACGGGCATGGTGTTGGTTTGCCTCAGGAATTCCAACCCAACTATCAACTCGAAGTCATCTATGATCACCACTCGTAGGTTGAATTTTCCTTCATAAGGGCCAAGCTTCACCAGTATCATCTTTGGCTATTCCACCCACTGGTTGAGGTGGTGAGTTAATAGCCTTAACACGACCTTTGCCTTTTCCCACAACTAGACCAAGGCGCTCCACCTGAGTTGAGGCTAAGTAATTGTGGGTAGCACTCGTGTCTATCATTGCCCGAATGGGCTTTCCATTCACCTTCATTTCGACGAACATCAAGGTCCTCTCTTGCTTAAGAGGAGTCCCCTCATCCGCCTTCTTTTTGCCTTTCTTGTTGATTAGGCCTCGATTCTTCTTCTTGCGAATACCGGCACTGGTCTTCGCTAATGCCTCAGAAATAGAACCAGCAATTGCATTAAAGGCACCTACTGGTTCAGTCTCATGAGCATCGTCTAAGTCGTCATCAGTTCCATCATCAAGAGCTTGATGGGTGTTCATCTGTGCATGTGGGCATTCGTTGTTCCAATGTGGTCCGCCGCAATGACGGCACCCTGAAGGAGGCTTTCTCCCCCGATCATTGTTGTTTGATGCAGCACTGTTGCTGCCTGAGAAAGGAGCTCTAGATTTGTTTGAGTTCCGATCTCCCCCACTTTTGCTAGGACCACCACTGCTATGCTGGCCCCCTTTAAATCCCGCTCGGGAAGGTGGTTGAGGCCTGTCCTTCCGAGCTTCCATCTGATATTCCCCAAGGCATTCAGCTACTTGGATCACCTTGGGAAGGGTATCTACCCTTTGTCTTTGTAGCTCCACACGGGCATAAGGTTTCAACCTTTCCAGGAAAGTGAAGAGTTTGTCTTTGTCCCCCATGTCGCGTATGCTTAGCATGAGTGCGGAGAATTCCCGCACGTAGTCCCATACTTATTTGGTTTGGCGGAGCTCCCGTAGCTTTCTCCTAGCATTATATTCAACATTTTCGGGGAAAAACTATAGGCGAATGGCTGCCTTCAGTTCTGCCCACGTCTCGAGAGCATCTTCACCGGCCCTGATGGCTTCGTACTTCACCCGCCACCAGAGTTTAGCATCACCCTGAAGATACATGGCAGCAGTTGCTACCTTCTTGGCTTCTTCTAGGCCTCCAACAGCATCAAAATACTGTTCGACGTCAGAGATGAAGTTCTCCACTTCCTTGGCATTCCTAGCCCCATTGTATGGCTTTGGCTCAGGAATTTTTCATTTTTTGTGTCGTGGAAGCGGGGTTCATAGTGCCCCCGATTTGATTTCCACCACCTCGAAGCAGGCCTTGTAAAGCAGCATTGACAACATTGAGCTTGTCTGTCAAGTCGTCAATAGTTTGTTGCATGGCAGTCACCTTGTCTGCCTCTTGTGCCCTGTAAGCCAAATCCTCGGCACGCTCCTGTTGGAGTGCCTCGAATTTGCCAAAAATTTTGGCTGCCTCTGTGGCTGCTGTTTGTCGGTCTCCCTCGGAGTCGCGGCTGATGTTTTCTATGTCAACTTCTGCCTAGATCACCCTGCGGCCCAGGTCGTCCAACCTTTGCCCCAGGCTGGTTTTTATTTCAGGCACAGTATGCACGATGGGCCGTAATCCATCAACCGTCTGTTCAAGGGCCGTAATGCGGTCCCCATAATTAACCATGGTCAGAAATGGTGGTAATGGCAATGCGTTCCCTCGTCCGATGTCGAGCCTAGGCTCTGATATCAACTGTTATAAGGCGCCTTCCTGAGATTCCTTGGAAGGGCGACGTAAGGCTAAGCAACTGATGTCAGTGCAGTCACTATCCGCCAACTGAGGTCCCCTCCGTACGCTAGACTAGATTGTCAGTGCCGTACAGGAAAACCAATGTCAAGAGCAATTGAGAAAACAGTAATGAGAATTGAGAATGAAAGAAAGCTTGATTGCATTAATGAAAGCTATTACAGAAAGCAAGGCGGTGTCGAGGGGGAGAGATACCAGTACAGAGAATTGTTGCTTGCTAGAAAGTTTTGAATGATTGATCCCCCCTAATATTGCTTAAAAAAAATAATCCAAAGCTACAAGACTAGACTTAAATAAACTAGAGAAACATAATGGAAGTACTTTAAATAAAACTACTCTATATTTACAATGAAAAAGACTTAGTTTTCTACAAAGCAGAAACAGGTCCGTTGTCAGCAGCAGCGTCTTTGGCATCACGGTCGGCGCGCATGGCATTGTCTGCGCGCGCAGCGCTGTTGGCATCTGCCTGCTTCTGGGCACTGGCGAGGGATATCGGTGGGGCGACAGAGGCACCCGCGCTCTTGTCACTTGGCGCGGCCAATACCACGGGGTCGTCCGTGGCGCTAGGCATTGAGAGGCTTGCTAGGACGCCACGGGGCTCGCCCAAGGGGTTATGGGGCATGGCTAGAAAGCCGCCCATGACAATTAGCGTGTGTATATCTTGGTTGCTATCCTCAATGCCCAGCATCCGATATAGCACCTAAAGTCAATGTTATCCCCCGTACCCAGCACCTACTAGAGCACCCAAATTCAGTGATATATGGGTGCAGCGCACTCACTATGCCAAGTCGTGATTCTTTGTAAATATGGTAATATTCTATAATAAGTTAACCTAGTTTTTAGGATACTTACGGGTACCTCTTATTTACTGTATATATAAGACATACTATCAAAGAAAAAGGCAGAGCAGTTTTTCTCTCCACTAATCGTGCCTCTTTGATTTAACATGATATCAGAGCCTACCTAAATTACCTCCGTTAATCACCCATATCCCCCAACGACAAAAAAAGACGGCAATACTGCAGGAGGAAGCAGTGACGCTAATTGAACAAACCGACAAAAAATAATTTTGCCATATGATAACTTCGAATGACAACCCTGAGATTCAGATAACGCAAGTTCAATTGAAGGGAGAAAATTATGATGAATGGGCGAGGTCCATGAGGACCAAGTTGAGGGAAATAAGAAGTTCGATTTTTATTGACGGGATGATCAAAAGAACGGAGGACAAGTCTTCGGACCTTGAAGATTGGTCGATCATTACTTAATTGTTGGTGTTGTGGATAAGAAATACGATTGAAACCATTCTCCATTCGACTATCTTGCATGTGGAGGTCGTCGAAGAATTATGGGCATGTATTAGGGAGCAGTTTTCCATGAGCAATGGTCTAAGATACAATAGTTGAAGGATGATCTTGCAGAATGCAAACAATAGGGTTTGTCCATAGTTGATTACTGTGGCAAACTAACGGAACTATAGGAAGAGCTAGCGAATCTCTAGTAGATTCCGACTTGAAAGTGCAGAAACTGTACTTATAAGCTTGGTATAATTTTGGAGAAGAAAAAGGAACCTGTTGGGATTGGAAGAGACAATGTATTGGACGGTTGCTTTCCCAGAAACCACTGCCGACATTCAACTGTTGTGAAGCCATCGAACTTTGAACATTGAATCCTTGGGTAAAAGCTTGAATGGCCCAATCATCAGCGATCGGTAGCAGATCTATCTGTTCTATTTGAAACCGATATACGAACTCTCTAAGCATTTCATTATCCTTTTGTTTTACATTGAAGAATTCTGACTTCCTGGGTTCGACCTTGATAACCCTAGCGTGTGCTTTCAAAAAAGAGTCTGCAAGCGTAGCAAATGAGTCAATAGAATTAGGGAGTAAGTTGTGATACCATATCATAGCTCCCTTTGACACGGTTTCTCCGAATTTCTTCAGCAAGACAGACTCGTCTCATCATGCTCTAAAGTGACATGCTTGTTTGGGTCTGTCGTTCCGTTGTACATAGGAATCTCAGGCATGCGGAATTTTTTAGGCGTTGGCTTTGGAGCCGCACTTGAAGGGAAAGGTTTCTGTACAAACTTCCTGGTCGACTGGCGCTCCCGGAATCTGGTCGACCCTGGAATTGTAGGTTTCCACCTTTTTGTCATTTGCTTTAATCTTCTCCCCTGATTCTATTCTTTTTTGTCAGCTCCTCGAGTATTTTTATGATATCGAGGTTATTACTCGACTCGTTCTCACTTGACCTCTCCGCGACCTGTTCCTCCCTGCGGGTAATCTCTCGAGACGGATCGGTCTCGATTCTACTCGATACGCGGCTCTGGTTTTATAACTAAGCTATCGCTGCTTTTTGAGCTTGTAACATTTCAAAAATCATTCGTAGATTGATCCCGTCTCCTTCATTGTTTTGAGTATTCTGTGCTGTCGACCGGGCTCCACCACGGATGCTATTCTCGGGGCCAGTAGGGAGGCTTGTGTCGATAACCACATGCGAATTAGCGTGCAACGTGTCCGCAATAAGAATTTCAATGGGATCAACTGGTGGTACCTCTTTACCGAGACAGAAGAATAGTAACTTATAGAAAGAAAATTATATTATAATGCTTTGGGATGCGTGGTGCAATGTGTTTTACAAATAACCAAACCCCCTTAATATAGTAGGCGAATACTACTTTAGGTACAATTCTATAAAAGGTAAAATATCTCATGATTTGCTAATTAACCGGTTTCTCATTGATTCATACTGAGATTCCTCTGGTGATACCTGACCGGTTACGGATATTTCGACCTTCCGTTATTTGGTCCGACAATGTCAAGCTCATTCAAAGTCGGGGTCGATTCCGGGGTTATGGACTCGATGATCTCCAAGACGGTTGTTGTAACCTCGTACGCTAGTTCAATAGAATCCGAGGTCGATCTTTAATCCATTTTGTTTTAATCCTGATCTGTCATGCAATAGACGAGCCCGATTTCGATCGTATACAAATATCCCTTGCAAAAACTCATTAAAGTGGTACAACTTTTTCTTACCATCTTGTTTTAATAAATTTAGGCATCACAATTGAAGGCATCTGTCATTAGAGAATTTAGCCACACACAAGAAAAGATCTGAAAATAATTTCAACACTAGGTTGCCATCATTTGCATACCTGCTGATTTAGCGTTTCCCAGAAATATGATGTTTCAATACGATCTCGAGCAAACAGGAAACCTGCATAACCACAATGTCACAACAAGGAACACTATTACTGAAAGAAAGATGAAGATAAGTTCTATAGGGAATCAGATCCAGCCGGAATATGCTACATGAAAGGACAAAACAAATTAAAATATGTCAATTCAACATATGCCTATAATAGCCATATGACCAATGTAGTCAGGATAAGTTTCTTTCACCAGAAAGTAAGTAAATCATTATGAATAAGTTCAAGAAAATTGTTATCGGGATATTGCAACTCATCTTAGACATTTGTATTAGTATAAACACACAGGAAAATAGTTGTATGGCATATTATCCTGTCTGAAAGGGACTTGGATGTTGCAGAAACCTTTCTCCAAATATTGGTGTCGGCAAATACATGGCCTAAATACCAAAATAATAGCCTGAAAGCATAATCGAGTAGCTTAAAGTTCATATCAGCTGAAATCTTGTAGTTCTAAAAATATAATAGGGAGTTGCTTATTCAAATTCACAGACCTCACTATGTGAGATTATACTAAGTTTATTATTGTAAGTTCTTATTCAAATCATTTATTTAAAAATCTACGGGTTTAATTCTTTTAGATACGCATTCTGCCAATTTCACATTTTAGTAGAGATGTGTCTATTTTGACACACAGTAAATAGCAAACAACATTGTGACCTCAAATTTTAGATGATCTCATATATTATTTCACAAAGTTGCATAAGTAATGATCCTGCCCAGTAAGAAATATGAGCACAGTTTAAGTATCAAGATATTTCTCCTAGTCTGATAAGATTGAATGACTTTCGAGCTTTAAGAATTTAATTTGACCTCATTGGATGCAATGTTGAATAAGTTAAACAATAATTTCAGTTCCAACTTTAAAAGACAATCTATTCTATTAAAAGTAGAATAGAGGATGTAATAGGTTATATATCCAAATGAATCCCGACCTAGCTTAATGGCTTCTCAAAAATGTAAAAATATTTCATTGGTCTCGGCACTTGCCTTATTAAAGTCATCACAAGAACCCCTACAGCCAAAAGTTGATTTGTATCTTTATTTCAAAATAATTTACTTTAAACCTTTCCGAATATCATCATTCTCGAGCCGTCACACTAGAAATATCGATTTAATCCTGAATCACCGCACCTCGCGATCTCTGATAGTCGTTCCCTGATACCATTCCACAATACCCTGCCTAAAAGCGAATTGAAAAAGATCATAACATCGAACCTAACACATTCAATTGAGGACGACGACACCGCGTCGCTAATGTGAATTCCACCACGCTCGCAAATACCAAGCCTCGTTAGTCCATCAATCCAAATCTAATCATTTTTAGTTTGATTGCCTTTCCTCCACCAGAACTAAAATACTAATTTCTCTAAATCATGCACTGAGTAAACCTCCCTTCAAGTCACTTGCTGCCCCGACGCATAGGCAAGCATCCTACCATCACATCAATACTGCGCGACCATCGTTCATAAGCATCATGGTAACTTGTGCCTAGTCTCAGAGCTCCCAGAAGTACGGCTATTGAGTTGAAATGATAGAATATCCTTCCACAAGGCGACGACAATAGCTCAAACAACCATGCAGGGAGAAATATCCCGCACTACATTCGTAGTACCATTACAATTACTCACTCGCTTATTCATGATTAGCGTTTCGCATTGCATAAGATTGAATGGAAAGGAAATGAAGGCATGAGCCTTAAAAGGAATCAAGTTGCACGATGAGGAATCAAGAAGGGAAGTGCTCCTAACAGCCCTGTAGCCTCTCAAAGATAAGTACAGACATCTCCGTACTGATCCACGAGACTCTACTAAACTTGCTCATGACTCATGAGACCTAAGGGAACCTAGTGCTCTGATACCATGTTGTCACGAGCCAAAATTCACTAAGGGTCATGATGGCGCCGGACACCATTGTCAGGCAAGCCAACACCAATTCACTAGTGATTTCTTGTTTTAATATTTTTGAAATCGTTTCTTTTATACATTAAACAATGAGTAATGAATTTCACTGAATGGATATTATTGTTTTTAACAAACTTAATATTAGATAATCCCATAATCATCCCAGAACCCGGTGTCATAATTGCATGAGTAATCACTAAGAAATCAAATAAAGTACAATAACTGTCCGGAATATAAATTGGATAGAAAGTAATTACCATACACTGAAAGAGACTATACTGGTTGTGGGTCGCCTCGAGGAATGCAGCTCACCTAATCTTCGTATCATCCATGCTACTATGCCCACTAGGCCACTAGAGATATATGTGCTTGTGCAATAAAAATACACAACAAGTGTAGCATGAGTACGAAAACAACGTGTACTCGGTAAGTATCCCGTCTAATCTCAAAGAAGTAGAGACGAGAGGTCGACTTCAACACTTACTAGTGGTCCAATAATAATATGCCAATAATATAATAAATCAAAATTTTTATAAACATGGTTGCAACTCAGTAGAATAAAGCAAATAAACAAATCTTTCTTTCATAGGAAATTTTCAGATTCCTTTTCATCATTTATACATTTATCTCAGGCCAGGGAAAACGAATATCAACAGTTATAAATCTCAAGGCAAACATTACAAGCATGCGCAAATCATGCCAAGGTCGTACGACCCAATCCAACAATATTTAAATTGTGCAGTACCATAGGGTCAAATGGCACAAACCATAGGTGCATCTATTACCCCGCTCGCGAAGAATACATGCGATGCGGTCAAATATAAATAAACAATTACCTTGCTTGTGAATCATACATGCGACGCACGTACACATAGAAACACATATTTTAATAGCTCATTAGGGAAAAAATTATTCAAGGAGGTGTAAATTTCTCTTTGGCAAGTCAAGAAAATAAAGTTTTAACTCTTTTAGAAAGTCATTTTCCACTTCGATATGATTTAAACAATTTAAACTAACAATAAGGTTACAAGTATTACAAGTAAAGCATGCTTTTGGGTCCTAGACTACCCGAATATAAGCATAATAGTAGCTACGCACGGACTCTCGTCACCTCGTGCGTACGTAGCCCCCGCAAATAGCAGCACATATCCAATTAATTCACTTATGGGGACAATTCCTTCTTACAAGATTAGAAAGGAGACTCACCTCGCTCCGAAGTTCCATAACCGTTATTCCATGCCCTTCTAAAAACTCAAATTGATGCACATTGCTCCAAAATTAGCCAATAATTATGTAAACTCATTAATATATGATCAATTACTCATTATAATCTAATTTATAACAATTCCTAACCCAAAGCGAAAAGGTGACAAAATTGCCCTCAGGCCTACATGCCCGGATTTTGAAATTTTTCGAAGATAAAGTCTACCCATAAACTCACGAACTCAAATATATAATTTACTCCCAATTTTGTGCCTAAATCGTGGTCAAAATCCAAGAATACTAAATTTCTAGGTTTTTCTTCAAAACCCCAATTTTCACTAATTTCCCATGATTTTCCATGTTAAAATTTAGATATAATCCAAGTAATTAACTTGCAATAGGTGGGAATCACTTAGCATGACATGGATGATGAAAATGGAGCTCCAAAATCGCTCCTAGGTCGGCTCCCATGGAGGAAATGAGATGAAATGAGCCAAACCCATTTCTTTATACTTATACACTGCCCAGACGACTCTTCTTTGCATTCACAAGACCCCCGTCACGTTCGCAAAGAAGAAAATTCCAACAAATTATTTTTCAAACTATTCTCAAATTGCCTCTAGTATAATGGTCGTAACATTTTGTACGAAAATCCAAATGCTAAATAATTTACCTTTTTGAAAACTAGACACAAAGGGCTACAACTATTATTTTTGGATCATCTCCAAATTCTTTATATATTGCGAGATATGAGCATCCAAACCTGTGCAACAGAGATTTCATTCTTCGCGAACGCGGGGATCCTTTCACGAACGCGAAGAACAAAGTCCCTGAAGCCAAATCCTTCTTCAAGAACGTGAGAGCATCCTCGCAAACACAAAGAATAACACCAGATACCAGCATCAGCTATTGCAAAATAGCCCAAAATAATCTGAAACACACTCGTGGCTCCCGGGACCCCATCCAATCACACCAACCGGTCCCATAATATAACACGGACCTGCTTGAGGCCTCAAATTGCATCAAACAACACAAAAACCATGAATTGCACTCCACTTCAAGGTTAATGAACTTTAGAATTTCAAACTTCTACATTTGATGCCGAAACCTATCTAATCACATCTGATTGACCTCAAATTTTGCACATAATTCATATTCGACATTACAGACCTACTCCAACTTCTGAAATCGGAATCCGACCCCGATATCAAAAAGTCCACTTCCGATCAAACTCCTCAAAAACCTATAAATTTCTATCTTTAGCCAAATGACTCCAAAATGACCCACGGACCTCCGAATTCACTTTTGATCGCGCTCCCAACACCAGAATCATGATACAGAGCTATTCCAAGACTCGGAATCCCAAAAGGACATCGATAACACTGAAATACACTTCAACCCAAACTTATGAAATTCTTTCAAAAATGCCAACTTCTACAATTTGTGTTGAAATGTTCCCGAGTCTTCCAGAACCCGATTCGGGCGTACGCCCAAGTCCGAAATCATTATACGAACGTGTTGGAACCTTCAAATCCCGATTCTAAGGTCGTTTACTCAAAAATCTAATCTTAGTCAATTCTTCCAACTTAAAGCTTTCGAAATAGGAATTCTCTTTCCAAATCAACTCCGAACTTCCCGGAATTCAATTCCGACCATGCATACAAGTCATAATACCTGAAGTGAAGCTACTTAGGGCCTCAAATCGCTGAACGACATGCTAAAGCTCAAAACAACCGGTCTGGTCATTACAAGAAGCAAGAAGACGAGCACGAACCAACCTCCCCTACAAAACTCATGATTTTTCTTTGGATGCAGGCACAGTGAACATAACAGGAGTATCCGCAAATATACAAATATCAAAATCACTATCAATCAGGCTACCAAACGCAAATATATCTCCATCTAAGAAATATTCTACTACTATTTGCTACTTGACCACTGCATAAGGCTAAGCATTGCATTCCCTTTGCATGAGACTAAGCCCTGTCTCAAATCTTTCATGAGGCTAAGCCCTGCCTCCACATTTGTATAAGGCTAAGCATTGCCTTCTCTCTACCTGAGACTAAGCCATGTCTCAAATCTAACATGAGGCTAAGCCCTGCCTCCATATTTGCATAAGGCTAAGCATTTCCTTCTCTTTGCACGAGACTAAGCCTTGTCTCGATTCTTACATGAGGCTAAGCCCTGCCTCTATGTTTGCACAAGGCTAAGCACTCCCTTCTATCTGTATGAGACTAAGCCATGTCTCAAATCTTGCATGAGGCTAAGCCCTGTCTCCATATTTGCATAAGGCTAAGCATTGCCTTCCCTTTGCATGAGACTAAGCCCTGTCTCAAATCTCATATGAGGCTAATCCCTGCCTCTATATTTGCATAAGTCTAAGCATTGTCTTCTCTTTGTATGAGACTAAGACTTGTCTCGATTCTTGTATGAGGCTAAGCCTTACCTCCTTATTTGCATAAGGCCAAGCACTGCCTTCTCTCCGCATGAGACTAAGCCTTGTCTTAAATCTTGCATGAGGCTAAGACCTACCTCCCTATTTGCATAAGGCTAAGCACAGCCTTCTCATGGGACTAAGCATTGTCTCCCCTGCATAAGTATTGTTCTGTTCTAAACTTTGCATTATCTTCTTCTCTCGGGGCTAAGCTCTGCCCCCAAAACTCTGCACGAGGCTAAGATTTGCCTTATTATTACCTTTGGTATCATATCTCTGCATTTCATGGGCTGATGTATAGCCAATTTGTCCAAAGGCATCATAGTCCGAAGGCATCATCCTCATAGCCTGAAGACACCATGTCATGGCCTGAGGATCTCTCAATACTGCACATCATTATTCAAAGGAGTCATGATTCAGAGGCACCATTTTCATGGCTCGAGAACATCATTTCATGGCTTGCAAATCTCTTATCTCATAATTCATGGCCCGAGACGTCATGGTCTAAGGACATCATCTTCACTGTCCAAAGACAACCTTTCATGGTCCAAAGGGAATTTGCATCATGTTTCAATTCTTGAAATAATATATATACTCGCATGCATCATGTTTTAAGTTTTGCAGGTAACCCAGGAAATAATCATTCTTCAAACAGGAGCAACCTTCGCTCCAGTTTCCGCTCGTACCGCTTACACTTTGCCATTTAACCAATTCCCATCAATCACCCGCCTTTACTCTATGACCGTCTAGATATCTGGCCTATGATACATCCATTACACTTCAGAGTCATATTTATAACTCAACATAAACCCATCTGATACTATCCTCCCCAAAAGAGGAACCTTTCCGAAACATGCTACCATTCCTATAACAATTCCATCGGCTTCATTCACCGTTGGGTCCAGAACTACACATGGTCTGATTCCTGTAAAAACAAGGATATGTAGGAAGCTCAGAGATCAGGGTGCGGCCTCTATTTTCCAAAACATGTCATTCGGTCAAAATCGGTCATCATTTATATACCCGACAACTCTTTCATCCTTCCCGGGTAAAGATGGGCAGCTGTTAATACTCAATTTTTCTCTCATATATTTCAAAATACATATATACTTTCAAAACAGTGCATGAGCATCAACCAATATTTTTTCATAATTTTTCTATAATTTTAAAAGAATTTTAATTAATTCATTCTAGCTTTTTAGTATCCAAACAATTATTAATTGCATCACAAATGGTTTTATTATAATTTTATTACTTAGTTTTATTATTTATATTCATACTAAGCTTTAATTATTTCATGAATAGCCACATTCACATGTTAGGATTACAATTGCAATAACTTTGCTATAATGGACCATGTGTGCATAATTATCTTATTTTACAAGAAAATAATTTTTTTATTTTTTTATAATACTAAGTAATTATTTTAAATAATTTTCATGCAAAAAAATATTTTTTATCATTTAATTAACTATTTTTACAAATTATTTTATTAAGCTAATTGAGTATTTAAATAATAGCCCCTTTTCCTTAATCATTTTTCGGACCTAACCCAATTACCTAAAATCCTAGCATAGTCTGCCCCAGCCCAAACTAAATAACCCTTACCCGACCAGAACCTCATATAATCGTGGTCGTTAATCTTTAAGATCAACGGTCCACGTTACCCCTTTCCTTTTTTAATCTAACCCCAACCCTAATGCCTCATTTCTCTTAATTTTGCTACCCTTGAATCCCTCCTCCTCTCTTCTCTCTCAAACTCTCCCCTAACCCTAGCCCGCCGCTACCGAAAACCCTTCAATCCATGAGGTTTCCCTTTGATTTTAGGCCCCATCCGGCCTCCTATCTCTATTGGTTATCGATTTCTACGCTGCTTGATGCGAATCTCAAGAGGCTCAAACCAAATCTGGTTCAAAGTATCTCCTTTTTCAATTATTCTGTCTATATTCACTCTGATACTTATGAGTATGAGTATCTTCGTATTTTGGGTTTCAAATCTCAGGCTCAAACCAGATTTGATTCGCCTCTGTTTTTTTTTTTTTACGAACCTAGCTATTTTATGGTTGAATCCGTCTGGATCTCTTTAGATCTGAAACGATTTTGTGTTTGTTTGGAATTTCTCCTTTAAGATTTTTTGTTTTTATTGTTAATGTTGACCGATTTCGTTTACTCTAAAAGCTAGGGTTTTGATTTTCTGAGAGATTTCTACAAAAAGGGTTTTTAGCGTTAAATGTCCTCATCTCTGACTCTCTTATTTTGCTCTTCGAGTAATTTTACTTGATTTAATCAAGCTCCATGTATATGTCTTTGTGTTTCCAGGTTTTTGATTATTTGACTGTTTGTCTTACTATTTTTTGCCTGTTTAGCTTTAATCATGTCAATTAAGTGTTAATTGATTTTATTACCCTAATTAGGGTGTGAATTTAGTACTCGCATCTCCTTGTTAAGATTTTATCTATTTTACCTTATTTATGTAATTAATTACCCGTGCTACTGGCCTGATTTTATGTCCCGACTTTTAATTGACTTATGGACCTACTACTTACCTTATTAAACCTCAATTATGTCTGCTAATTGATTTCATATGAGATTTTCCCTAATTGAAGGGGTCTTTCTGGATGCTATCGTGTTAACTGATTGAGTTTAGCCTTAATTAACTGGTTGGATGATTTGCATACCTTATTTGTGAACTCTTAATTTCCTTTACCTTATTTTTCTACTCTAACGAATGCTATATAACCTCATCATTCTGATTTTTAACAACACACGAACACATACTCAGACTTAAACATCTATACTTATAAGCACACACTGATACCCACTTACACACTTACAGTTCTTTGATTTGTTGCGCTGTCTAGCCGGCTGAAACCAAGGTTAGACCCTTGGATTTCATTCGTCGTCACCTTCCTATTTGCTATCTCCTTAACTGGTATGCCTCCATTTCTACTATTATGTTCTCTTCTATATTCTATGTAGTTAGACTTCAACATGATTTTGTTTGCCCTATGTCTTCCTGCTTACTACTCTCTTAATTAGTATGCCTCAATTTCTGTTACCATGCTCTATTCTATGTGCTATGTAGTCAGTACAAAATAGACATCAACATGTCTCTGTTTCATGTTTGCTTCTCTTTTAACTAGCATGCCTCAATTCCTGTTAACCTATCATGTTCTGTATGATAGTATGGATAGTTTACCTTAACATGTTTCTGTTTGATCCATGATTTATGTGTACTTCTTTTCTAGACTAGTATGCTTTAATTTCCTACTATCCTGCTCTATGTGTTCGCTTGGTTGGTTATCTTAACTTGAGCATGCTTCTGTTCAATATATGTCTACATGTTTCCACCTAATGGTAATTAATAAGCCATATCAACTTCAGACATTTGAAACCTTGTTGATTCAGTTGTTTGCCTCTATTCATAACATTTTTAGATACTGCAAATATGTATGGTCAGTTCTGTTTGTAACTCAAGAGCCCCTACTCTTTTGTGATTGCTTTAGTTAACACAGTACTTATACAAATCCGTCTGGATTCTTCTTATCTAGGTAGAATTCTATTTCTATTTGCTTCTAAAATTAAACTATTTTTATCCCCTTACCTTCTATGTACTAGTTTTCAAATTGCTACTCTTAGTCCTTTAGGTTCCTGCCACCCCAATGTGAGCACTGCCTAGGGTCCCTGAGACTTCTTTGAACTCTGACACATTAGGGCTGGTTTTCTAACTCTTTATGAATTCTGTGGCTCTAGTGTAAGCATTTCCCGGGGTCCTTGAGGCTCGTTGGGAACTTTGCAACACTAGAAGTTTAGTTTAATGTGCTATGAATGGATCCCTACTACTGTTTCAAGACTGTTGTGTTGAAGGCCTGGCTCTCAGGTTTACATTGGGCCTGCTAAGGCTCCCTATAGTATAATCACTCTTATTGTGTAATTTATTCATATTGGCCTGTAATAATCCTTACAAAAACATATACGGGGTTATTAGTAAAAGCTAGGGGGTTTATTCTATCTCTTTGCTTGAAACTCAGGTAGAAATCCTGTCTATAAGATTATTGATGATTATGTGAGCATCATACTTGTTTAGAGAACATGTTTATAGGGCTTTCTAATTGTTTGGTTCAGTACTTCACTCGTATGCTAGAAATTCTTATTCTTTGCTTTAGAAATCATGTCTACAGGACTCATGCACATTTTATGCATTAGAAATCACGCCTATAGGATTTCAAAATCAGTTTTACGCTTAAATATTATGCCTATAGGAAATAAGCGTAAAAACTGTCTCGGTGCTCAGATATCATGCCTATAGGAAATACATATAAAATAAGTCTTGACACTTAGACATCATGCCTATGGGAAGTAAGTATATAAAAATCAGTTTCTGTGTTTAGATATCGTGTCCATAAGAAATAATGCTAATAACCAGTTTAGCACTTGGAAAACATGCCTGTAGGATTCAAACATAAAAATCTGTCTATTAAAATCAACAATTGGTTTCCAGCTTAGATACCATGTCTATAGGGTTCTGCCCGATTATCACTTAGGCAAGCATGTAGGTAAATAAAAGTTCTAGGTCTAAAACTGTGATTGCTTGTTTGGAATATGCCTGGATTCAAAGTATTAACAAAGCCAGTAGGCAAATTGATAGGAACTCGTCTGCTCGCTTTAATAAATTGCTGTGTATTCTCTTTGTGCTCATTTAGATGCCTATAGGATCCTAAAATTGTTTAAAGTTGTTTGTTTGAACATTGTGCATTTGTTTGTCTACTTGTGGAGGTTAATATGAGCCTACTTAATTGCTCCTTATGTGACAGCCCTACTTGGATTTTATTTGTCGCTTAGTTTTCTCCTTTTTAAACAACACAAGTGAGTCTAGAACCACCTTAAATAGAGACCCTAAACACCTCCAGCGCCAGAGGTAAGGGACCGATAGTGCAAGCGTAAGGTACAACTGGATGTTATTAGAACGCTTAGGTAATAATTGAAAAGGGGAGGGTAATTGGGTAGTAAAGGAAATAATGACCTGTGCGCTAATGTTATGTGTAGCACCCCAATTTGGGGACAATTACCAAGTATTGCACAAAAGTGATCATATAGGCTAAAAAACCTAGCACCCCTTTTACTCCTTGTTTTTTAAAAGTAATATCTGTTTGTTTAAATTGCTTATAAGACTAATTCACTTAAATTGAGTTTGGTCGGGACCCACCGTTGTGGACCTTGAGGGGTGCCTAACACCTTCCCTTCAAGGTAATTTCGAGCCCTTACCCAATCTCTGGTAATGTAAACTAGTTCATGAGTTATATGTTCTAGGTACCCTAACGCACCTTAATCCGTTAGGTGGTGACTCTTCAAATCTCATACCCAATTCCCAAATGGAAAGGAGTTGTCCTAAAATGTCAAAACCCAGACTCCACGAGGAAAAAGGAGGCGCGACAGCGAGCTATGAGGCAGGCATTGCGAGGGCTACCGCGAGCTTCACCTCGCTATAACCCTCGCTTGGCGAGCTCCACCGTGAGATTTACCTCGCTTTATCCCTCGCTGGGCGAGCTCTATAGCACGCTGAAGACCTGGTGACGTGCGACCCAATGCTAGGTTGAAGGATGGCGACATGAGGTTGAAGACTGGTAACGTTATGCATTAAGATAGACAACATGAGGTATGCAGCGTTATTTGGAGCGTTTTAATTTTTATGTCATTTTTTGAACTACTATAAGCGCCATGACTTACCATCGTGCTCCATTACCTTTTAAAGCACCAAGATTTAGCCCAAAATGTGTTAGTGCATAAAACAAACAAAAAAAATTCTTGCTAAACTAAAAGAAACTACGAATTGGGTTGCCTCGCAACGAGCGGCTTAGTTAAAGTCACGGCATGACGAATACAACATTACAATGGGTTGCCTCCCACAAATTGCCTGATTTAACTTCGCGGCACAATGCAGGCAATCGAACTTAAGGTTCACTCAACAATTTTGGCTCTTGCAAATGAGTCCCTATCACTACCTTTTCCTCATCCATACCCAAGTAATGTTTCAACCTTTGTCCATTGACTCTAAACTTGTGAGAGTCGTCTTCTGATGCAATCTCTACGGCTCCGGTGGATTGTATCTCTAGCACACGGAATGGTATTGTCCATCTTGACTTTAACTTGCCCAGAAACAACTTCAATCTCGAATTGTATAATAATACAACATCTCCGAGTTTAAAATTTTGCTCAAGAATGTTTTTTTCATGCATCATCTTCATTCTTTCCTTATATAACCTTGTACTCTCAAAAGCATGGTAATGGAACTCATCAAGTTCATGCAGCTTTGTGATTCTACTTGTTCCAGTGGCCTCCAAGTTCAGAGTTAATTGTCATAACGCCCAGAAGGCTCTATGTTCTAACTCTACTGGTAAGTGACATGCCTTTCCAAACACCAATTTGTACTGTAACATAACAATCGGGGTTTTGAATGCCGTATGATAGGCCCATAGCGCATCATCCAATTTTCTCGCCCAATCAGTCCGAGTAATATTTACAGTTTTGGTCAAATTACTCTTGATTTCTCTATTCGACACCTCCACTTGCCCACTTGTTTGTGGGTGGTACGGAGTGGCAACCTTATGGCGAACGCCATATTTCTCTAACAACTTTGCAAAGGCACGGTTGCAAAAGTGGGTGCCTCTATCACTGATGATCACTCTTGGGGTACCAAATCGAGTGACGATATTTTTCCTCAAGAAACCAATAACTCCCTTCGCATCATTTGTTGGAAGTGCCAAGACTTCTACCCATTTTGAGACATAGTCCACAGTTACCAGTATGTACTTGTTACTATATGAGCTGATAAATGATCCTATAAAATTGATTTCCCATACATCAAATACTTCCACATCTTGAATTGGGTTCATGGGCATCTCATGTTGACAGGAAATATTCCCTATTCGTTGGCGTCAACCACAGCTTTTCACCCAGAAGTGTGCATCTTTAAAAAATGTCGGCCAATAAAAGCCCGACTCTAACCTTTAGCAGTTGTCCTTACTCCTTCAAAATGACCTCCACACGGGGAAGCGAGACATTCCTACAAAACAAAAGGTTAGTCTATTTCGGTAATGCATCTCCGGATTATGTTATCAATACAAATCCTAAACAAATATGGTTCATCCCAGAAAAAAATATGATAATCATGAAAGAACTTTTTCTTTTACACAGAGGACAAGTCATAGGGAACAATACCACTTGCTAGGTAATTTGAAATATCTGCATACCGTGGCACTACCTCAAGGCTCATGGCTAAAAGTTGTTCATCTGGGAAAGTCTCCGTGATCTCTTCCACCTTATCCCTCTTTTCAGCTCCTTCAAGCCTAGAAAAATGATCAGCAACTTGGTTTCCATTCCCTTTCGGTCACGGATTTCCAAGTCAAACTCTTGCAACAATAGCACCCATCGAATTAGGTGCGGCTTTGACTTTTTCTTCTCAATTAGGTACCTGAGAGCAGCATGGTCAGTATAAACAATTACCTTCGAGCCCATCATGTATGACCTGAATTTGTCAAATCTGAACACCACTGTTAGCATCGCTTTCTCTGTCACTGTGTAATTCAGTTGGGCACCACTCAAGGTTCTACTTGCATAGTAGATTGGATGCATGACTTTATCTTTTCTCTGCCCAAGAACTGCTCCCACAGCATAGCCGCTTGCATCACATATCAGCTCAAAAGGTTGTCCCCAGTCGGGTGCCACTATGATTGGTGTAGTCATTAGTTTCTTCTTCAACTCCTCAAACGCTACCCTGCAGTTATCAGAAAACACAAAGGGGTGATCTTTTTCAAGCAATTTACACAAAGGATTAGTAATTTTGGAGAAATCTTTTATAAACCGCCTGTAGAAGCCGGCATGACCAAGGAAACTTCTTATGACCTTGACAAAAGTTGGTGGAGGTAACTTCTCAATTATATCAACCTTAGCACGGTCCACTTCAATGCCTTTACATGACACTAGATGTCCCAAGATTATACCTTCATGTACCATGAATCGTACTTTTCCCAGTTCAGTATCAGATTAGTCTTCATACACCTCTTCAATACTATTTTCAAGTTTATCAAGCAATAATGAAATGAGTTCCCCACTACTGAGAAGTCATCCATGAAAACCTCCATTATTTCCTCTACCATATCTATGGAAATGGCCATCATGCACCTTTGGATGTGATAGGTGCGTTGCATAGGCCAAACGACATTCTCCTAAAGGCATAAATGCCATACGGGTGGGTGAATGCCATTTTTTCTCTATTCTCTGAGGCAATAGAGATCGGGTTATACCCCGAGTATCCATTTAGGAAGCAAAATAGGACCTCTTCGCCAATATGTCCAGCATCTGATCAATGAATGACAGCGGAAAATAGTCTTTTCAAGTGGCCTTGTTCAATATTCTGTAATCCATATAGATTCGCTATCCTATAACTATTCCTGTTGAGATTAGCTCGTTGTTCTCATTTTTCACTACAATCATTCCAACCTTTTTTGGCACACACTAAATTGGGCTGACCAAGTTGCTGTTAGAGATGGGGAATATGATTCCCGTATCCAACCACTTGATCACTTCTTTCTTCACCACTTCTTTTATGTTGGGATGCAGTCGTCTTTGATGTTCTCTGGAAGGTTTGTGCCTATTTTCTAGTAGAATCTTATGCATACAAAACGTTAGGCTGATACCATTTAAGTCTGCAATGGTCCATGCAATTACAGTCGTGCACTCTTTCAGAAGATACAAAAGTTGTTCTACCTGTACATCTAACAAACCAGATGACATAATAACAAGCAATGTTGAACAAGGTCCCCAGAAAGCATACCTATGGTGGGACGGCAGTGGTTTTAGCTCCATATATGGTGGCTCTTCAATTGATGGCTTAGCTAGAGGGGTCTTTCTTTCTTCTAAGTGTAAAGGCTCGAATTCGAGCTCTCTTTTCTAGTACCATGGGCCTTCAAGGGCCAAAACCCACTCCACCAAGTTCTCGCTATCAACCTCTTCTAGGTTTATCAGGCAGGCCGCTAGGGTTTTTTTGCATTTAATGCCTCATCTTCCTCTTCCAAAATTATATCCATAGCTTCTATCAGAGAGCAATTAGAAAATTCACTTGGTCACCGCATAGACTTCTGCACATTGAATGTTATCTCTTTATCATTTAGTCTAGTCTTTAGTTCCCCAGTTTCACAATCAATTAGAGCTCTCCCGGTGACCAAGAAGGGCCTTCCCAATAAATTTGCTTCAACATCTCCATGAATTTCTTATACTGCTCATCCTTCTTATATTTGGCAAATCTCTATGGGAAGGGTGCTAGAGGTCGCTTCTTTCTTGTGACTTGAGTTTGATCCTGGTCGGGCACTTTTCCTAATGCTTTCTCTTGCACTTCCTCAGCCCCCTTTTCGACCTCTTTTTCCTTGTTTATTTTCTTCTGGGCTAGTTAGATTTTTTACTTTTGTCAGCCCAGTTGACTCATCTACCTCAATCGATACTGGCACGAGTATCTCGATTGGTTGGCTTTTGCAAGCAATTTCTTGCTCTAGATCAAGGTCTCTACTATTTCTTAGACTAGCAGCAATCCACTGCTTCGGGCCCTTCTATTTTTGGTTAACATGTGTGTCCACAGGTAATGCCCCTTGGGGATGATTGTTAAGGGCCGTGGATATTTGACCTAGTTGAATCTCAATGCTCTTGATAACTGAGTTGTGTGATACTACCATTTCTTGCATCTGGTGGACCTTTTCTTCCATTTTCCAGCTGGACCCAATGAGTTGTTGTAGCATTCCTTTAATTTCAAACAACCCATCATCTTGTTGCACTATATGTTGCTGTTGAGGTTGTTGATACACTAGTTGCTGATTTTGCTGATTGTACCCTTGTTCCCTTTGATAAGGCGCAACCTGACCCTGTGGTCGTGCAACTCCAGTATTACTATTATTGTTATATTGCTGTTGTGGTGGCCTATATTGTTGATTCTGTTGTCCCTAAGTCCGAGCGCCTTGTCTCTGGCCTCCATAGTTACCTACATAGTTCATATTCTCTTGATAGTTCTGATTGTCACTTTCACCACTCCACGAGCACACATATGGATGATTAATGCATGGTGTACATAATCCTCCATTTGTCGTGCCAACTATGTGCACCTGCTTCTGGCCTAACTCATCAATCATTTTGGTTAGGATACTTAATTGCGTCATCATCGTGGCCATATTCTCAGCCATGAAGTGGACACTTAACCAGCATACCTTTGAACCTCTCCTACGTTTCTTGCAATGTTTTTGCTAGTTTCTGCCTGAAAATTAGTATCTCATCAACTTGCTTGGCCGTCTTATTGGGTGGGTAGAACTTGTTTAAAAACTGCTAGACTAATTCCTCCCAAGTGGTAATAGAGTTTATGGGGAGCGAATTCAGCCGAGTCTGAGCCTCTCCCGTTACTAAGATTTGAAACAACAATAGCCTTATTGCTTCCGGTGTCACATTTGGTTTCCTTTGCGTGACATATATCGACAAGAAATTTTTCAGATACTACTGAGGATCTTCAATGTAAGACCCCGAGAACAGTCCCTTGTTCTACAACAAATGTAGCATGTTTTTTTGTGATTTGAAATGATTCTGCTTGTATCTGAGGGACTGCAATTGTGGTTGCCAGATTTTTAGTGGTGGGTTGTGCCCAATCATACAAGGCTGCTTCTGGCATATTGGTTGTTCAAGTCATTCCCATTGTTTTTGTTGTTTGGGTTGTCTATTACGTCACCCATGTCTAGTTCGATTCGTTCTGTTGAATTCTGCTATTGTTTGTCTTTCTTGTTTGCTCGATTTAGTGCCTTCGAAGCTTTCTCAGGGTCCGGTAATGCTTCGTACAATTCACCAGTTCTTGAGGCGTTTCTGGGCATGCACCTGTAATACACAAGACTACAAACATTAAAGTTTTAATATAATGAATTTCAAGTCAAGAAAGCTGAATAAACTACAAATTCTAACAATTCTTTAAGTTGTAATTAATAGCATCATTATTACCCCGACAACGGCACCAAAATTTGATCATGCCCAACTATGCTTCCTAATAAGTCTAGCGATCGTTGCAAATATAATCCGGTTTACAAGTTCGGAGTCGAATCTCATAGAAAATTAACCTACTAATTACAACCGCTCGACTCTCATGAATTGAATTAATCAGCCTTTAGAAATATTAAATAACGATTTGAATGTTTACTAACTAGAGCAAAGTAAGTATAATGTAGTAATTTATAACTAACAGAGGAAAGGTTGTGGACAAGATTTGGAAAAGACTAGGGTTATGATTTCCCCTATTGTCGGAATCCTCCCTGCTATGCTTCCTATAAACTCGCCTAAGTATTCTCTACCGATCATGAGTACTTTGATTGCCGTAATTCTCTTTCGAGTAACTACCACAATTTACTAGACGTATTTTTCCGAACTGCGCTATCTGGATTTAAATCACTGCTCACTAGGATCGCACCAAGGTTTCATTATTCCTAATCCCACCTTTAACTCCGTATTGATTCCTCACATACGTTAGGAGTGATGTTATTCAACAACTACCTAAATATGTACTCTTTTCCAAGCAATACACACTAAATAGGCACAGTCAATTGAGATCTCTTCAATCAACCACAATGTAAACGTAGTTGAACAAGTAGAGAAAAAGAAAAGGCAAATCTATATTAAACGTATTAGAAAATCATCCTTCAGTAGATTCCATCAAACCCTATATTAGAAGTTTAGCTACTCCTAAATGTATCAACAATCGTCATAATGTTTAAATACATTAAACTACAAAGTATAGAGAATTAAGAAGGGAAAACTCGTTTGCTTCTTGCTCCACCGTGTTCTTTAGCCATTTCTCTTCTCCAAAATAGTGTCCAACCCTTTTCCAACTCATTTGGGATGTATTTATATGTTAGGGTTGACATTACCTAGTCCAAATCTAGGTTGGATTCTATTGACCTGCGATATTTAATTACCGTGCTATAGACCTCGCGAAGCCTAGTCTATAGTATGGTCAAGCTGGCTATAGACCTCGCGAAGCCTAGTCTATAGCGCGGTCAAGCTGGCTATAGGCCTCGCGAAGCCTGGTCTATAGCGCGGTCCACCTGGCTATAGACCTCGAAAAGCCTGGTCTACAGCACGATCAACCTGGATATAGACCTCGCGAAGCCTGGTTTATAGCACGCTTAGGTACTTGATGCATTTGTGCTCTTTTCTTGCATTTTTGTCCTCTTTGGGTGAAACTCTCATTCAATACTTTCTTTCGATGTTCCTACATATAAAACAACACAATTTAGCTCAAATGTCGCTTAATTAATCACTAAAACAACAAAATATAGGATGAGTAATGTACTAAAAGTATGTCATTTTTGCCTAATATCAACGGCCACCTCTATGCAAAACAATTAATGCTAGTTTTAAGAAATTCAATAAATCCTGACCTGAGCTCGGGGTTTCGTCCTATCCCCAAGTGAAATTTCCTCTCTAGATACTTTTTGAACAAAGAAACTTGTTCGAGTTCTTCCACCATGGACTTGGTCACATCCATTTCTTCCAGTACCTGGAAATATCTTGGTACCTGGTGGGATTCCGACGACTCCTCCCCTTTGTCATCTTCGTTCGTTTGGGAGAAGGCATCGATTCCTGTAATTGCTATGCCTTGTGGTCCTTCCCTTTATTGCTAGAAACCAATACCGCATTCATCTTCCTTGTTGTAGGTTGATCTCCTCTTATTTGTTTGATTCCCTATGGAGTTAGAAATTTCAGAAGTTGGTGATATGTCGATAGTACGACCTTCATCTAATGTAGCCATAGTCTGCCAAGAATTATGTTGTAGCCTATGTCACCGTCCACTACTTCAAATAAGGTAGTCTTCGTGACCTCTTCAGCATTCATGGGTAGCAAGATCTCCCCTCGGGTTGTCACACTTGCTAAGTTGAACCTGACGAAGAGTTTTGTTGCTAGAATGATCCTTTCATTTAGCTTGGCTTGTTCCAGCACCCTCCATGAAATGATTTTGGCTTAACTTCCTGGTTCAACCAAAGAACGTTTAATCTTGAAATCTAAAATATTAAGAGTAAAGGTGATGCCTTCCTCGGCGACATCCTGGAGTCTCTTGTTAGGAGTCACCAATACCTTTGTATTTTTTGCTATTGAGAAGGTTACAAAGTTGATTTCGTTCCCCTCAAAATCATTTTGATAGTTAGTCGAGGAGGGTTTTCCCCTACCTTCGAGGGATCTGCGTTGTCTCGGCTGCGACCGTAATTGTTCTTAGCCTAGTCACTTAAGAATTCCCTGAGATGGCCGTTTTTCAACTGCGTTGCTACCTCCTCGTGCAGATGTCGGCAGTACTCCCCAGTCCGATGGGCATTACTCTAATGATATTCGCACCATAAAGTCGGATCCCTATGGATAAAACCGAATCTCATTGACCTCGAGAACCACGCTTCCTTGATGTTCCTCATTGCCTATACCAGCTCCACTATGCTGACATTGAAGTTATACTCTGATAGCCTGAGATAAGGGGAATCCCGAGAACGTGATACCTCTTTATCCTGCAATGACCTATTGATCCGACCACGGTCAGTTCTTCTATCGGAGGCAAACCTATCAGTTGATTAGAGCCATCTGCTGCCATGTCCTTCGGCCCTTGGAAGATCACCGATCCACATAAAAATCATCTTTTGATTTATCTCTGTTCTTTTCTCGATATCGACTCTTAGTTGATGCCGGGAACCCGAGCTGATCATCTTCTATCCTTATCTTTGATTCATAACGGTTATGGACATCTGCCAGATAGTTTCTTGGAACTCGATCAGGCTTTTTTTTCAGTTTTCGGGAGACGTCGGAGCTCCTCGAGTTCAACCCTTTATCAAATGCCTCAACTGCCCGTTCATCTGGCACGACCGATAACAACATCTTTTCTTTGCAGAACATGATCACGAACTCGCGCAGCAATTCAAACTCTCCTTACGAAATTTTGAATATGTATGCCTTTTTGGGTCTGGACCTTCTTGGCCACGGCACAGGCCTTGATAAAAGAATATGCGAGCATTTCAAATGAATCAATTTAATGTTTGGGTAAGAGCGAATACCATGTCAAGGCCCCCCTCATGAGGGTTTCCCCGAATTTCTTCAGCAGGATCGACTTAATCTCATGTTGGGCCAAGTCATTTTTTTTTTCACCACTGTTGTATAAGTGATCGTTGCCAACTCCGCACTACTAAAAAGTAGCAAGAGAGGGTTGCAATAGCTTTTACCCGATTTTGGGTCGGGATCGATATCCACAGAGAGCTAGAATTGGAATCGAGTATCTATCTAGTTTATGATTGCGTATGTGTTTTTAATTACACTTCTCATCATTTTTGGGATTTTCTTTATAATTCTAATTTTATCAAACTACAAATTATAAATTAAGCTAAGAGTTAAAATGCTACAAGTTGTTCAAATAGGTTTAAAAGGTACAAGAGTAGTGACTTTCACCTAGGTGGTGAATTGACGGGTACTTGAGTCTAAGGCATATTTGACATATTTGGGGAGTATGATATAACCGTTGCACTAATTTACCCACTCTACACCTCTCGGTGGTTCAAGTGATTTTGCCCAATTGACTTTCTCAAGACCAATTGGGTATGCAAATTTGCACAAGCAACTAAGGTTCAAGTCGGGTATTACTCTCTCGAGGTTTAACCCTTTAATTGGGGCTATCAATCTCTTGAGTACGCCCTAATTCCTTGTTGGATCAATTTCGGAGATTTAGGCTCTCTTTCTCACGAAGAATCCTAGTCAACTAAACACAATCTAGTGTTTGCAACCACTAATTCAGTAATTAACCATGAAATTGACCCAAATATCAAACACCCATAATCAATTTAGCCCTAAAATACAAGACCCATCAATTACCCACACTAGGGTTGAGCCACAACCCTAGCTAATGGGTCTAGCTACTCATATTCAAAGAACAAAAGCAAGAAATAGATGAAGATAATACATGTTAATTAATTACTAAGATAAAACTAAAGATTCAATATTGCAAAGTAGATAAAATTTGCCCAAAATGGCTACAATAGTTGTTCCCACGAGTGCAACTGCTACTAAAAACTATCTGGTACCCTAAAAATAGAAAAAGAATCTATTTATACTAAGCTGAAAAATTTGGAAAAAATTGCCCCTGCAGGGTCAGTGCGGACCGCACAGAATGGACTGCGGCCACGGTGACTTCTAGTGTGGTCCGTGTAAAATGGGCTGCAGCCCGCGGAGGCTTGAAACTCTGAAAATGCAACCTCTCTGATTCTTGGCTCTGCAGACTGCACTAAATCGATTGCAGCCGCATTGCCTTCAATGCGGACCATACAAAACCTAGTGCGGCCGCATTGCCTCTTAGCTTGGAATTTAGCCTCTCCGAATCTCCTAGTGCGGACTGCACAAAGTGGTGTGCGGCTGCACTGAGCTTGTTTTTGCTGAGCTTGTCTTGTCTTTGGCACTTGTGCAAGTTTCACTCCTTTTGAGCTGATCTTTGACATCTCGTCACTTTGATGTTAAAACCTATAATCAAGTACAACTTGTGAGCCTTTTTGGGACTATTTGTATGAATTTCTAATCGAAGCATAAGAAAGAAGGAGTATAAAATGCGTCAAAATTCCTAGTTATCAATAAGCTGTGATGTGCTCCTGATGGTCTGAAGTCCTATCATACTTCAATATGTCCGACATTTTGAACCGTTTCGGGATCAATTCTGGAGTTGTGCTCGGTTTGAATGGCAATTGGGTGTACTTCTTCCAGTCCGGGCCGTTCAACACTTATGGTGTGCTCGAAATTTGGTCCATTCGAGCATAAAACTCTTTTGTATTCTGATCCATCCACTCTTTCATTTCCCTCATAAACCGCATAAGCTCGATTTTGAAAGGATCATTACCGTTTCATTATCGGACCCGTTGCCGATCCCCCCGGCTCCATCAAAGCCGACCTCACCGCTAGGGGTGTTGTTATCAACTCTTTGATTTGCAGTAGCACCGGGAGGAACATGACCTCTTCCATTCACGTTGTTGGAAGCACCCGACAATGCATGCTTCAGTTTTGTCATGGCTTGGTCTTGCCTCAAGAGATGGCCTATGATGGCCTTTTACTACTCCGTCAAGATACTTACTTGTTTTCGCAACATGCATGTCCTCAGCATCATCAAGAGTTGTCTCCCGTACATATCGGGGATATCGCCTGCCATGGACCAGAGTTGCTACGTCCTCCTCGTTGTGGGTTTCACTGATCGAATCCTCGTGTTGAGGAAGATTTTCTTGCGCTTCAACATTGTATGTGATGTTGACATCGTTAGCTGCCATTCTTTTAACGAATTTTTCTATGAAACAAAGAATCAAACAAGTTAGTAATAGATTCAAGGATCAATTCAATTACGTAGTTGTCTAAGCCCCACGGTGGGCGCCAAACTGTTTACCCATAAAACGACACAGTTGAATTTATGGCATGGTTTATAGACAAGCGAATCGATTTCATCCCAAAATGATAAATAAATTAAATAAAAAATATAAGACTCAGTGTTGAAATCGAAATAAACAACAAGTAGCCTGATTCCAGGAGTAGGGCTTTCGAAGACAGTGATAAGAGCCGTATTAGACAAAAAGTAAAATGATATTTAGCTCGAGAATAATGTGTAACATAAGTTTTGCCAGAGATTTCGTGTGTTACAATGGTTGTTGAAGCTACTATTTATATCTATATAGAGGGAACAAGGCCCTAAGATCAAACCACTCTTAAATGACAATAATAAGGGTCATTGATGAATATGTAACAGCAGGCCATGAATGCCAAAATTCTCTGCAACAATTGTATATTCAATACTGAGGAATATTCTTCATTAAATGTCATCTGGTAAAAAATATTCGTTTGCTTTCGTTGGCTGTGTTCCCCTCAGGATCTATCCGGTAGCAACTGAAGTTGTTGTCCTCGGTCTTGATTTTCGCTCGCTTCATCTTTCGTTTATCTCCGGTTCTACGTGTCATGCTATCATTAAGCATTTAATATAAACTGATTTTACCGTATACAAAGAATTAAAATTAAAATCCAGTTAATAACACTTGATGTCACTGTCCCAAAATCTAAAATTTAATTATAAAATTAAAATCCTAGATCCATTCTAAATTTTTATGCTTCCAAAATCTCTGAGACAGACGTACAGGAGGAATTACGAAATGCTTTATGCAAGTTGACTCCATCCTTTTATATATAGCTTGCTGGTTATCAATCTTGTTATGTTCCCCGCAACTATGCTCAATGAATCTCCGAGCTTGCAGAGAAGTGGTCTACAGTTAGGAAAATGTTCGAATAATGTGAATTCCCATTAGATTAGATTAAAATTACCTCTTTGGAGCCCACTAGAATTTCCAAAAACGTCAGTCCATGGTGACGAAATATTTTAAGTCCGTGCAGTAAGGCGAAGCAACTCTGGCATGATGTTCGATGTAGTGGAGATGTGTTTTGGAAGTTGCCAATGGAGACAGCATATTTTGCTTGAGTTAGCCGTTCTAGTTGGATGCTACATTAATTGCAAATAGTCAAGATTTCAGAAACTACGATGACAAGTCCTAATTTGAATTTTGAATCTCAGTTCTCATCAATATATAGTACTTTGTATCACTGTTTCAAAAAGGCATTTTCGGGCCGATGCGCACCAAAATGTCCCTAAGCGACCATTTTGGGCGAAAATCTCAAGAGACGTATGCCTTGCAATTCGGGGCGTACGCCCGGGCTTTTAAGGCGCATTTTTGTTGGAGACTTTAAGCCATTTGGTTTTAAAGTAGAAGAAGTGTGAATTGGAAATGGAGGGAAATAAAATGGAGGGAAAATGAAAATTTGAAGAAGTGAAGTTTGTCTTGCACTTTGTCCCTCATTGGTGAGGGACAACCACATTTGTGTGCTTATATATAGAATCACTTCTTAAAGCTCTTAAAAG
>MU705127.1:114782-128982 GCA_026770625.1 Nicotiana glauca
GTTGACTTTTCTAAAACAAGTTTTCTTCTAAGAGGCTATGTGCCTCATTTTCAACCAAAACCAATTCAATTACACCCGATCGAATCTAATACTGATATTGAAACATGAATCAACACAATAAGGGGAAAACGGGGCGGTAACTCACGTGACGACGGGTCGGGTCGTCACAGTAAGCCACATTTTCATCTTTGTTTCTTTAACAAATTTCGCATTCTTGTACAATGGTCTTTACATCCTTAAATCATTTTTGGCCAATAAAAAATGGATTTTAACTTTTGATATGTTTTGTGTATACCTAAATGTCCTCCCTAGGCTGATGAATGCTTGTTGTGAACCAGTTTGTTCCTAAGGTTCTTCTGATTTCCAATCGAAACCTTCCCTTGAAATCTCAGCAATCCCAACTGGAATGTGACTTCAGGTACTACGTTTGGATCTATAGATAGCTTGGTGATTAGTTCCTGGCCTCACTATCTCCTTCGTAGCTTTCATGGACTTCCTGGGCCTATTTCGTCCCAAACATTCTAAGTCTGATTGAACTAGTATTGTGAAGAGCGTGAAGCGAGAAAAGCGACAGCCCCTATTTCACGAGAAGCGAGAAGCGAAAAGCGAAGCGCTCGCTTTTTTTAAGTGAAGCTGAATTTTCAAAAATATCTAAAATAAATAGTGAATAGACAACACATGTAATTATAAGCAAATGTTCAATACTTCAATTAAAAAACTAAAGAGTAGCATTAATTAAAGCACAAAATGAGTATCCTATTCTTCTACAAGATTGTCAAATTCTTGTATTCCATTATCATTATTATATTGCTTGTCATCTTCTTCAATTTCTTCTTCTTCATCAACTAGGGACAGTTGGGCAGAAATTTTGGGCAGAAACTGGAAAAATTGGGCAGAATTTTTCTGCAAAAACTTCACCAGCATTTCGGCGCTTTTTGGACGTTTAGAAAGAAAAAGAAAAAGAAAAAGAAGAAGAAGAATGAAAATCAAAAGTGCAGAACATACTTGTTGAAAGTTGCTGTTGTACTCTTGAAAAAGAAGAAGAACAACCCTAGTTTGAAGAATAGAAATCGCTGTTGTTGTTTGAAGTTAATGAAGAAGAGAGGAAGAAATTGTTCCTATTTTAGAACCCTAGTTTCTCGCTGTTGTTAAAGCCTCGAAGAAGTCCAGACTGTTTAGAATACCAAGTTTTTGATAAAATAGGGCTTTGGGTATTTTAAACAAAGAAGCGGACGCTTCTCTCGCTTCACCGCTCTCGCTTTTTACAGAGAAGCGGCTGCTTTTTTGTACCAGAGTCGCTTTTAATTTCAGAAGCGATAAACTGTGCGCTCCGCTTCGCTTCTCGCATAAAGCGAGGAAGCGCTAGCTTTTTTTAACACTGGATCGAACCACTTTGGTTCCTCCCCCTTCGAGACAATGCATCAACTATAATGTTTCTTTCCCCTGCCTATAACGTATTTCATAACTGAATCCCATCAATTTCGTTACCCATTGTGTTGTGATGATGTGTGATACGTTGGTCTCTTAGGAATTTTAGACTCAAATGGTCTGTCTGGATCTCAAAGTGGTTGGGCGGGAGATATAGTGTCCATTTCTCAACGGCCAGAAGAAGAGCTATGAGCTCTTCCTCATATGTTGACATGCCTAAGTGGTTTGGGCTCAAGGCTTGGCTCGAAAAAAGCGATGAGACTATTGTGCTGAGAAAGCACTGCCCCGAGGCCTAGTCCACTAGCGTCGACTTCAACAACAAATAGCTTAGTAAAATTTGGCAGAGCTAATACCGATGCTTGAGTCATGGCCCAGCCTTAGTAGCAGCATCATTCCACACGAAACCTCCCTTTTAAATAAGAATGTTAAGGGCTTGCTAATCACAATGTAATTTTAAATGAAGCGTCGGTAATAACCTGTTAAGCCAGGGAACCCTCATAGACCCTTAATGCAAATAGGTTTAGACCACTTTGAACGCTTAGCAAACAGCTGATGCTCAATTAACAACTTAAACACCATGCTATGTGTTCTAGATGTTCTCCTAATGAAGCACGGTAGACCAAGATATCGTCAAAAGGACCAAAATAAACTTTCTTAAATATGGGCAAAAAATGTGGTGCATTAGGGCCTAAAAGGTAGTTGGTGCCTTTGTAAGCCCAAACGACATAACAGTGTTCTCCCACCACCCATGATGCATCTTAAAAGCTTATTTGTGTTCATGAACCGCCTTCATCCTTATTTGATGATACCCCGATCTTAGGTCCAATTTAGAATAAATTTGAGCTCAATTTAGCTTATCAAGCAAGTCTTCCATCACGGGAATTGGGTACTTGTTTTTAATTGTGGTATCATTGAGCCTCCTATAGTTATACACATCCTCCAAGATGAATCCTTTTTTTTAACGAGGATAACTGTAGATGCAAAGGGAGATGAAGTTACTGTCCCCGCTTCCAGCATTTCATAGATACTCTTTTCTATTACGTCTTTCTGCTCGTGTGATCGACCTTAGCTCAGTTGGTAGAGCGGAGGACCGTAGATCCTTAGGTCGCTGGTTCGAATCCGGTAGGTCGGACTTCTTTGTCTTACAGAAACAACCTCTCTACCTTCATATGATAGGAGTAAGGTCTGCGTACATACTATCCTCCCCAAACCCCACTTGTGGGATTTCATTGGGTTTGTTGTTGTCGTCGTCTTTCTGCTCGTGTGAATACCTATGGGGTCTTTGATTAACAAGTTTAGAACCTAGTAATAGCTCAATTGCATTATCACATGTTTTTCCGGGGGGGTAGAGTGGTTGGTTCACTAAACACCAAATTAAACTCCTTCAAGATTTTTCCACTTGGGCTGGAATTTGTGCACTGTTGGCCCCCCTCCCGATTCCAGTTGACAAGTTTGGGCCACCCAATTACATTCTCCTTGGCATAATAAACCTGCAATCAACTTGGTATCGTTATGGCCCAATCCAATGAATCATGATAACTTACCAGGGTTAACATTCTTGTGCCTCTCATGAAAGTGTCACTACGGGGCCTGGTATGCAAGATTATCGGTGCCATCAAGTCAATCCGGTCCATGCCGAGCAACAAATCACATCCACCAACCTTCATCACACAAAATTCTAATTTGAAACCCTCTCCTTGCATCTGCCATCCAACCTTACAACATATGGCAGTGGTAACCTAGCCTTCTCCATTGGCAACCCGCACTCTCATAGGTCTGACCAATTTTTGCACATCCAATTGTAACAAAGCTGCTAATTGTGGATCAATAAAACTTTGGGTGGCTCCACAGTCCACAAGCACCACAATTGGTTCACTTTTCAAAAGCCCCACAATTTTAATGGTATTTGGGCTTCAGTATGGGCCCTCCAACACACTAATCACCGCTTCCTCCTCTTCCTCGTTATTTTCTACTTGCGCAAACTCATATTTAACTCCTGAACTTGTCCCTTCCTCTACTATAGTCTCACCCTCACCACATTCCAATGTTTTAAGGGCCTTGATTTTGCATCTATGCCTCAGAGCCCATTTTTCATGGCAGCTATAACATACTTCCTCCGTTCCAATTTATATGAAGTTGTTTGACTGGGCACGAAGTTTGAGAAAAAATAAAGAATTTTGAAATTTGTTGTGCTAAACAAGTCAATTAAGGGCTCAGAGTATTTGTGTGGTTATAAAAGCTTCCCATTAAGGGTAGAATTGTAAGTTTAAGCTAAATTATTACCAAATTTAGAAAGGGGTCATTCTTTTTGGAACGGACCAAAAAGGAAATAGGTTCACATGAATTGGAACAGAGGGAGTAGCTTTTTATCTCTTAGGGTTTCCAAAGAGGGTGTTTTATTCAAGTTTAATGGACTTGGGGCCACATATGGTGTAATAGCTTTAATGTTTTGGCTGGCTTTTGGGCTTGGGGTCAAAGTAGTATGGGTCGGGTAGTGGAAATTCTTGGGCTTGGACGATTTTATAAATGGCTGATAGTGTAATCTCATGGAGTTTAGCCACCTCCATAGCGTCTGTCAATGTGGATTAGAAGCAGGAACCATGGAATGTAGGTCAAATTTTACTCCACCCACAAAAGAATAAACAAAGTATGCTTCATTTAATGAGGGATTAATCAGCAACAGGTAAAAACAAAGTTCTTCAAATTTGTTAAAATAACTTTCCACTATCAGGCCACTGTTGCAGCCTATTCAAATCAATGACAATATCCATGGGCCTTATATTGCCATACCTACGACATACGTCCAAACAAAAAGTCTCCCAAGCAATTGCTCCACCATGCTCCGTCATATAAACATGAAACCAGGTGTCGATTTTCTCCATGATGTGCACATCGACATAACTCATCTTTTCGTCTGTCGATACTTGATAAAGCTCAAAAAAAATAAAAAATTTCGCACCTTCCGATCCAACCCCTTGGGTTTTTACCGTTAAGCTTAGGGCCCGCACTGTTTTGTATTTCGGGCTACGTCACCTCGAGCCCCAAAAGCACGTGTACCATGTGAACTTGTGTCATGACTTGTAAAGCTCTTCATTTCCTCTCCATTTTCAATGTGGGATTCGCCTAATGTGACATGTGCACCCTTTTTCAGAAGCTTGCTAACCTAGAAACCTGGCAGTCCTGCTTGACCCGCCCTCCGTCATGGGCATCACACTAGATGGGCCTCACCTTCATTACTTGATGGTTTTGTTTATCTGAAGTGGGAAATTCATTGACATGGATTGGTTGAAAAATGGGGTTCATTGAAAATGTGTTGCTAAATGAGTTTGATACACATTTATAGATAAAAATAGTACTGGAATGTTCTTTAAACTGCACCTTAATGGTTAGATTGTTTCTTGTACTTTCCAGCTTGGAAGACGTCTCGAGTCAATGGTTCTACCACTGGAGCTCTTGCAGCAGTTCAAAACCTCAGATTTTCCAAATCCTCATGAATATGAAGTATGGCAGAGGAGAAACTTGAAACTAATTGAGGCTGGGCTTGTCTTGCATCCATACTTGCCTCTGGATGAGACAGACACACGTCCTAGACAGCTTCAGCATATTATACATGGGGCTCTGGTAAAACCCATGGATACGGGGAAGCACAGTGAATCAATGCAAGTACTCAGGAATCTTACGACATCCCTTGCCTGCAGATCATTTGATGGGTCGAGTCCCGACATATGCCATTGGGCAGATGGCACTCCATTGAATATCCGACTCTACCAAATATTGCTTGAAGCTTGTTTTGATGTGAACGACCAGACCTCTGTTATTGAAGAAGTTGATGAGGTCTTAGAAATCATAAAAAAGACTTGGGTAATACTTGATATAGACCAGATATTCCACAATATTTGCTTTTCATGGGTTTTATTTCATCGATATGTATCAACCAGCCAAGTTGAAAATGACCTGCTATTTGCCGCTGATAATCTGTTATCGGAGGTAGCAAATGATGCCAAGGCAGTAAAACACCCAAGTTGCTCTCAGACCTTGAGTTCTATGCTTGGCTTGATCCTAGGTTGGGCTGAGAAAAGGCTGCTTGCATACCATGACAGCTTTTACAGGGACAATGTTGATATCATGCAAAGTCTTCTCTCCTTGGGTTTATCAGCTACCAAAATTTTGGTCGAACACAATTCGCACAACTATCCGAAGAAGAAGAAAGAGGTTGATGTTGAATTTAGCAGCGTTGATACTTACATCAGGGCTTCGATGCTCAGCGCCTATTCTCAGGCAAGTTGGTCTTTGCAGTTTAGTTAACCTCACCATGGTAGTACAAACATCATATCGAGAACTCCAATTTGCATTATTAATTTAAGGGGGAGTTCAGTGTTTTCTTGCCCTCTTTCTCAGGAATCTAGAATGACGCTGTTGGTACTTTATCTATATTTCTCATCTCAGATACCCCTGACTTGAAGCGAGAGTTTTTTCCACTCTCACAGAAAGTACTTCCTGGTAGTGTAGAGCTTCATAAGGATACTGATAATCTACTTTTTCGTGCTGAATGTATTTCAGTCTCCTCACAGATTGCAAATTAAAGCTATCTTCTGTCCCCTGAAATGCATTTGAATCTTTCTAGCTTTAGTTTTCCCTGGCATTTTCGAACTTTTCCCATTTATTTCTGGAGTTTATTTAATCCTTCTAACTTTCATGATTTGGTCTAAGTTAATTCTTGCTCCATTGATGGAAAAAGCGACTAACTCGGCCTACTCTGCCTAAAGACAGGAAAAGGAGAGGTTGATATCAAGCAGAAAGTTCTCTAAAAAACAGCAGAATTCACTTCCCATCCTTTCTATCCTGGCGCAAAATGTTACTGATCTGGCTTTCAATGAGAAGGAAATATATAGTGCTGTTCTGAAGAGATGGCACCCTATTGCAACTGGTGTAGCTGTTGCTACACTTCATGCTTGCTATGGAAGTGAGCTGAAGAAATTTGTTTCGGGGATAAGTGAGTTGACTCCAGATGCTCTACAGGTGCTGATAGCAGCTGACAAGCTGGAGAAAGATCTTGTACAGATGGCTGTTGCGGATGCTGTTGACAGTGAAGATGGAGGAAAGTCATTAATTAAAGAGATGACTCCTTATGAAGCTGAAGCTGTGATAGCAAACCTGGTGAAATCATGGATAAGGACTAGAATAGAGAGACTTAAGGAATGGGTCAACAGGAATCTGCAACAAGAGGTATGTCTCCTCCTGTTGTTTCTTTATTTTAGTGATCAGTTGCTGGCTTGTACTAATGTCTGGTGCCATGGACCATCACCATTGTGCCAAACACTCTTATCATCATATTCGGCATTAAGAAGCTGAAGGATTTGGGATTACAGTGTTGAAAATATTTCTTTCAGTTTGTGAAATTCTTTTCCTGTAATTCCCTAATGTTTTGACACTACCCCTTGAGTGATAGCACAAAAGGGAAGAGGGCGAGCCCGTTTCCCTCAACAAAAGTATAGCATCTAACTGTCAAGTCTACTCAGTATTATACACCTAATCTGTAATTTGTGTCTTATCTGCTAGTCTAAGATTTTCCTTAAGTCAACTGGTATGCCTGGAAGCTGCCTCTCAATTCAAAAGGGAGAAAATTACTGGGATCTGTCTTTATCTTTGTTTTTGGCTTTCATTGCCTCGCCTTCCCCCACCCCCACCCCCCGGGAGGCCCCCCAAGAGAAGAGAGAGAGAGAGCTGTAGTACAAGTCCCAATTTAACTATTCTAATGGCACCGATTAGTGAATATTTTTGTAAGACCTCTTCATGGTATTTTTAATTAGAGAGGTTTAAAATGTGATACCTTTTTTGTCGAACAACACTTGTTACTCATACAAACTCTTTTTTGAGCTTGAAGTGTGTGGAGGTGATAGTGCTGTTGCTTCCTTTATATGTTGACTTCTTTAATGATGTCTGACCTAAATCTTTACATTGACTACTTGAATCATCTGAAATTTAAGGGCAGCCCGGTGCACAAGGCATCCTGCATTCAAGCAGGGTCCGAGGAACGCGGGATGTCTTGTGCACCGGGCTGCCCTTTATTTCAGATGATTCAAGTAGTCAATGCAAAGATTTAGGCCCGACATCATTAAAGAAGTCAACGTATAAAGGAAGCAACATCGCTTGAAATTGGAAAAGGAAAATGGATATGGTCTGCCCATGCTGCTTGGTCATGCTGTATACAAACCTTTAACACACAGCTAAGTAGTACAACATCACCTGACCTTTTGCCTTCTTTTGTAGGTCTGGAACCCTCATGCAAATAAAGAGCGATTTGCTCCCTCTGGAGTGGAGGTCCTACGCAGCATAGATGAGACTTTCGAAGCATTCTTTTTGTTACCAATACCTATGCATCCAGCTTTGCTTCCAGAGTTAATGAATGGCCTTGATGGATGCCTTCAGAACTACATATTGGAGGCTATATCTGGCTGTGGTAAATATTAATTTGGCTGCAAAGTATAAAATGGTGTAACAGTTACGTGATAGACCATTAATATCTGGTGTGGTTGCAGGATCTCGAAGTACCTTTGTTCCAACTATGCCTGCTTTGACTAGATGCTCAGCTGGGTCAAAGTTTAGTGTGTTCAGGAAGAAAGAGAGGCATTCTATGGTTTTGCTTAAGAAATCTCATAATGGGACCACTAATGGAGATGATTCTTTCAGTATACCGCAGTTGTGTGTCCGTATTAATACTTTGCACTGCATACGAAAAGAATTGGATGTGCTAGAGAAAAGGACAATTTCCCAACTGAGGGATAATATATGTGTTCATGATGATAATCTTGTTAATGTGTTGGGCAAAGGTTTTGAGCTGTCAGCAGCTGCTTGTCTGGAAGGGATCCAGCAGCTTTCTGAGGCAATTGCATATAAAGTCATCTTCCATGAGTTGAGTCATGTCTTCTGGGATTACCTGTATGTAGGGGATGTTTCATCATCCCGAATTGAACCTTTCCTACAGGAGCTGGAGGAAAACCTTGAGATCATATCAGCAACAGTTCATGACAGGGTCCGGACGCGTGTAATCACTAAAGTAATGAAAGCCTCTTTTGATGGATTCCTGTTTGTTTTGCTGGCCGGAGGACCTTCTCGTTCTTTTTTACTGGCTGATGCTGCAATTATTGATGAAGATTTGAAGTTCCTAATGGATCTATTCTGGTCGGATGGGGATGGATTGCCAGCTGACCTTATAGACAAGTTTTCAACTACTTTGAAAGGCATTCTTCCTCTTTTCCACACTGATACTGCTATTCTAATTGAGCAATTTGAGCATGCAGTTCAAGATAATTTTGCCCCTTCAGCTAAATCCAGACTTCCTTTGCCTCCTACATCAGGTAACTGGAGTCCTACCGAGCCCAGCACCATTATGCGCGTTCTGTGTTATCGAAATGATAAAATGGCAACTAAGTTTCTAAAGAAGAACTACAACTTCCCAAAGAAACTGTAACCGTTCACATGGTTGGAAAATGAGTGAGGTGAGGTTAGCTAACTGTAACACTGGATCTTGGATTAGGTTGTTCATATTAGGAAGCTGCGTGATTATTTTGTACAGAATGCTTGTGATTTATTGAGCGCATATGACTTGACTGTAAGTCAACAGAGGAAAACGTCAGTTTGTAAAGTGAGATCTTGAGGATTACTGTCGAGGATTGGAAGCATATCGTGTATATGTGAAGATGTGGTACAAAGTTTATCTTATAGACGACTACATTACCAGCTAAAATGGAACCTATGTACCTTTCCCTTTCTCCCCGATAGGTAAAATCCTAATGTTTTTGGATTTGTAGCTGTATTTTCTTTCTTTTGTGTTTTATTATGTATTCCGAAAAGAAAGGTTTCATGAGCTTTTACCTATGGGAGTTGAGAGAAACAGTTTGGTTTTGTTCCTGAGATATGCTTTGCTGCTTGAAGTGGGTGGTTTGTTTAACCATATATGTTTTTTACTTGAAAACTTGCGTTGCCAAAATGACGTTCCCAATTTTAGTATGGCGAACTATGCTCGACAATGCTGCAAAAGTTTTTGGAAGTTCCTGCAAGTGGTTCTCTCTTTGCGTTCCACTAGACGAACCAAATATGTGACTTGATCTACACTTGATGTTAACAAATTTCAGAGTTCCTCTAGACCATAGCTGCTAGGAACAAAAGCTGTGACTTGATCAACAGTGCATGTTGATTCCAGATTCTATGCTACTCTTGTAAACTTATACTCTGGATCCTTTTTTTGCATTTTTAGATGTGATACATCATAGTTCATATCGCCTGGCTTCATTGAACACGCCGTCTTGTGATATATGGGATTTATTTGTTAATAAGCATATCATACTTTCTTTTTTTTTTTTTGATTTGCACCGGGTGTCCGAGTCTCTACGAGCCCCGACTAATCCCAGGGGTGCACAGGCCCTCGGCAAGGAGTTTCCCGCAAGTGCACCACGGTTAATTCAGGTTTTACCCAGTCCGATGGCCCTCAGAAATTGTTTGTACCCAGTAGATTTCGAACTTGAGACCTTGAAAGGGAGCAAATCCCAAGGCTCAAGTCAATTACCACCAGGCCAACCCCTGAGGGTTAATAAGCATATCATACTATCATACTTATACTTGATTGATTACTATAAGTAGCGGAAGCAATCACAATATCAAAATCACAAGTAATCTAGACAACTAGACAATGGAGTTTTACGGGTTACTTCTTGAAGCGTGAACATAGCTTTTCAGTTACGTGAGCCTTCAGTTCTATAGCGTCTCCTCCACCAACATGATCACGATGCTTGAACGTTCCACGGTGTTCTACTGTATTACCCAAATAATATTTGAATATAACAATTTTATGTGGGCGAAATTCTCTAGGAAAAAGAGGCCTAAGATTTGGTCACCCTCTCTCTAGGTGAAAAACCTTATGTATTTATAACTGATGTTTGGCTATAATTCCGTATTTTTAGTGCATTATTTACCTTACATTTTAGGTGCTTTAATGCTAAACTATACTATATTTGTGCTTAATTGAGTCTATTTTATGTGTAGGTACATTGGAGATAAAAATGAGAGCAAAGTAGAGACTTTATGTGTATTCTATACATTACAAGAATAAAGTATAATTATTTAATTAGTGGGTATTTAATTATAAACGAAGACAAAAGTGTAACCGATGCAAAAAAAAGACCCAAAAAAAAGGCAAGGATTTTGGAAAGGGAAACAAAAAAAATGAAATGCAAAAGTTGAGTTAATAGCCTGTTTGGCCAAGCTTCTTTTTGGCCAAAAGTACTTTTTTTTTTGCCAAAAGAACTTTTGGCCAAAAATTGAGGTGTTTGACCAAGCTTTTGGAAGGAAAAAATGTGCTTTTGAGGAGAAGCAGAAGCAGTTTTGGAGAAGCAGAAAAAAGTAGCTTCTCTCCAAAAGCACTTTTTTGAGAAGCACTTTTGAGAAAAATACACTTAGAAGCAGTTTTTTAAAGCTTGGCCAAACACTAATTACTGCTCAGAAGTGCTTTTCAAACTAATTAGCCAAACACAAACTGCTTCTCACCAAAAGTACTTTTGAAAAAAAACACTTTTGAAAAAAAATACTTCTCAAAATAAGCTGATTTTTGCAACTTGGCCAAACGGGCTATTAAGCAACAGAATTGAATTGAAGCAGCAAAGAAATCAGCGACGCGAGCAATCTTGCTCCCTATAGAGCATGCAACGCGAGGATTAAAGCTCGTGGTGGAGCTGGCGACGCACGGGCTAAAGCGAGGAGGAGGCGCGCTACAGAGCTTGCGAGGCATGATCTAGAGTGGGTTCCGAATTTTTAAAGCTTATTTTGCCTCCTATTTGGTTTTGGATTTTGGTTATTTCATTTAGGTCTTTTCCTACACATATAAATAATAATTAAATATCATTTTAGGAGAATTTTTTTGGCGATCGGAGGCAAGAACACACACCAGGCTTGGAGGAGGCTTCTAACTAGTTTTTCTTCTCTTCTTTTCTTTTAATCTCATAATTTATTAGTTCTAGAGTTTTGGGTGCTGCATGAACGTTGTAGTTTGAAGCTTGAATTGTTCTTATTATTTTATTATATTGGTTTATTTATACAATCTTGCGCTTAATTATTTGATTGCTTGATCACCAATTTGATACTATCTACGAATCTAGAATTCTCTAGGATTGAACTCGGGAGAGGGAATTCTAAATTGCATATAAGATTGAGTAGAGCAACCATATCTCTATTCAGAAGGAGTTGCAATTGAAGACTGAGTTTAGTGTGCTGAATAATTATCTTCGTACTCCAATCCGTATGAAAGACCCTATAACTCCTATTTTTCTGCTTTAAGAGAAGCCTTCTAGCTCGTTTTAAAGCATTGAAGAGAAAGATAGGACATTCTAAAGATAGTTGTTGAGGAAGCATCTGATTTCACAAGTTTCCGTGGGTACGATATATGGCCTTACAATCCTATATTACTTGTACGACCACGTATACTTGCGTGTACGTTTGGGAGCAACAAATTTTTGGCTACGTTGCCCGGGACTTAAATTAACTATTCTACGAGATTAAATTTTTACTTCTTGTCTATTCAAGTTTTTTTAATTTATTTTTATCTTAGTTTAATATTTTATTATCTTTGTTGACATCGCATCTTGAAATGATAATTGGTCGAATACTGATTATTCTTATTTTGGTGATCCATGTCCATATTGTGGAGGACCATACTTGTGAAACAATTTTGAATCTCAATCTTATGAGTGAAATTTGTATAATGTCTGTGGTTGTCAAGGTGTCCATTGGTATGGCTATCCTAATTCTTATCATCCCTCTCAAAGCTCTTATTATAATATTTCTAATAATGTTTATGAGTTTCATAGGAGCAAGGAAGTAGAGGATATGGAATGCCTGACTCGTATTATGAACATGATGAGGCAAGCAACCGAGCAACAGAACATGATGGTAAGGAAAATAGCCGAACAACAAAATGAAAATCAAAAGGCTATACAAAGAATTTGTGCAGCAACCATGAGAATGAAGGCCGAGGCGGAGGAAGTGGCTCAAGAGAGCGAGTTCTCGCAAGAAGATAATTGATAAGAAATAGATATAGTGAGCCAATCTTGGCTAGAGGAACAAGCTCAACTGATAAAAAATCATGAGTTTTTCCGTGATGGTCTTTCATATATGACAGAACAACTGATAGAAGGAAGAACTAAGCTCAGGCAAGAGATAAACCAATTTGGCTTAGATATCCATGACATGCAGACTCAATTCAATAAAAAGTTTGAGGCGTTTGATGCCCAACAATCAATTGTTATAGTAGATACTGCCCAGATTGTGGAGCAGAAAGAGGTATTCCAACTATTCGATCAAATTATTAATGATGGCAAGATTAACGAAGTGTGCAAAAGTGAGGATTTCAAAAGTGAAGCGATTCTAGAGTTGGAGCACATTGGACCTCATTTTAATCATTTTTTAATATTGTGTTTGGTTGGTGACACAAGAATTGATCCATTTGAGCATATGGAGGAGTCAATGGATGAGGAACAAAGTGCTTATATTCTAAAATTTATGATTTCAAGGAAACAAAATGACATACCGCACTTAAATAACAAGAAGTGCAAGATGTGATACCTATTGCTTGGTTCCTTTATTATTACACCACCGCCCCATGAACGTGACAGAAAAATTAACGCAAAATTGGGGGCCCAATTCATATCCTCAAAGTGGAAGGAAAAGTGGTGAAAGTGATGGCATCGTGTCGCGACGTTATATCAAGTACTTTTTGGGAGGCAACCCAATTCTATTTTTTTCTTTTTCTTTTATTTATTTTTTTATTTTATTTTGTTAATTTTTTTGTAGTATTGTTTTTATGTTTGTAGGAGCAGGAGCATGGAGTCAAAAGCCAATAGGCATGTGCAAAATCAAGCAGGTGGTTGAAAATAAGTGTGAGGTATCAGCACAAAGGACCATACCCGGAAGAAATCTGAGTATCTCGTGAGCTGCTAATTCTTTGGCCTTTGGCCTACTAGGAAGTATTTTTTACCCTCTTGTTATTCATAGTGTGAATTGAGGTCATTTCACAGTAAGTGTAGGGTGAAGAGATTATCTGGATGATTTTCCGTGCTATCTTAGCTTAGTTGTTGAAAAATAATTAAAAAAACGGAAAAAGTAGAAAAATTTGACTTCTCCCAATTGTGGATCGCATTCGACAGGTGTCTTGAGCGATTTAAGTCTAAAGAAAAAAATGGACAAAAATATTTTCTTTGTAGGTAGAGTTTTAAATTTTTCGTAGGTTTTTCTTTGTGGCGCGACTCTCTTCCAAGTGTTTTGTTCGAACGGGTATGGGTAGTTTTACTTTTTTTAGGAATAGGAGCCACTATGAGATGAATTGAATTGAAACAATATCTTTTGACTTTGTTATGCCTCGAGAATAGTGAGTACTTTGGTTGTGAAGTTTAGGCTTAGTTTTTGACTTTTGTATTAGTTCCTTAAATTGTATGATCTTAACTTTGCTTAACTGCTTTGACTAGAGAGTATTGATGAGTTCAATCCTGAGTGAGTTATGTGTCATGTGTGTGTGGGGTTTGTGTGTTATTCTGCGTAGTGCATTTGATGTCCAGAACTTGGTCTGTATGTTTGTAAAGCGAAATAGTAGCGTTGTTCAGTCTTGAAAGTGATAGAAATTTCTTTGTTGAGCCATATATATATATATATATATATATATATATATATATATATATATATATATATATATATATATATATATATATATATATATATATATATATAT
>MU705128.1:0-21407 GCA_026770625.1 Nicotiana glauca
GTGGAAATCCATTGTAAAGGGGGTTAAGCTAGGGCTTGAGTTTTAATATTTCAAATTGGAATTCGATAGGTCATTCGAGCTCGGATTTGGGAGTTCTTGGTATGTACGGACTCGTGGAGAGACGAGGAATCCAGTAACGTAAGTTTCGTAATTTTTCGAGAAGCGGGCCGGAGCTCGGGTTTTGCTAGTTTTGAGGTTTTTGCTATAATTCGATTGTTTTCGATTGGGTAATGTCCCATTTGCATATTGTAATGTATTCGCTCTGATTTTGGTTAGATTCGACGCGCGTGGAGGCCAATTTGAGGGGCAAAAGCGTTGCGAGCAAGGAATTTCTACCGGTTCGAGGTGAGTAATACTTGTGAATGATATCCTGAGGGTTTGAAACCCCAGATTTGCACATCATAGTACTGTATTGTGGTGACTTGCACGCCAGGTATGAGCGTGGGGTAGAGCACCGTTGGGGATTGTGACTTGATCCATCCCGGTTGTTGATTTTACTGCGTGATTGACTGAAAACTACTTGATACTATCATGATTTGGGCTAATTGCCATGTTTTGGGCTTCATGCCGATTATTTGAATCCTTCAGGGTATGATATCATTGTTTTTGCATTACGTTGCATATTATTTTATCTCAGTCCAAGGTTCTAAATACCGTTTTGCAAACTCAGCCTTCTTTTTAAGATTTGAAAACTTAAATGATATTTTTCTGACGTTTTGAGCTGAGAACTGCTATCTTACTATTGCCCAAGGGGCTTATGTGCATTGCTGGACTGAGCATGGATCGGGCTGCACACCGCAGCAGTATATACATATACATGCATGGATCGGACTGCACGCCGCAGTAGTATATTATATGGATCGGACTGCACGCCGCAGTGATATATTATGTGGATCGGACTGTACGCCGCAGTATTATAGCGCTTGGGCTGTAGGAGCCCCTCCGAAGTCTATACACACCCCCAGTGAGCGCAGGGTACCCAAATAGATCGGGCTGCGCGCTGCAGCGGTCATGTGCATTGCATTGCATTCATGCATTCGTTCCTGATTGCACTACGTGGCATGATTTTTAGCACTCACATATCATTGGCATACATGCTATTACTCGCCTTGTTGACCAGATACCCTGGTGTTACATGTTAAGGAGTGCTGAGCCCGAGAGGATTATGTTGTACTTTGTGAGTTGGGAGTGAGTCCGCGGGGCTGATACTGCACTGAGAGGTTGATACTGAGCCCGAAGGGCAGATTTCTGATTAATTCCTACTTGTGAAAATTATTTTTGCAATTGTTGAAAAGGCATATTTTTTTCAAAAGAGATTTTTAACTGAGCTTGAGATTTTCTAAAGGATTTTTTCGGTGTTACGATTTTACTATTTTTCTCAGAGAGTTGAACAGTCTTTTATAGCATTTTGGAGTGCTCATACGTGTTTTCTTATCGCTCAGATATTATTCGCTCTTATTACCACTGAGTTGGAAGTACTCACTTTACTCCCTGCACCTCGCGTGCAGTTGCAGGTATTGATCACCCGGTAGCGGATTAATAGCGGATTGAAGGTATTGCTATCATAGCTAAGCAAGGTGACCGACGGCGTTCGCGGCATCGAGTTTCTTCTTCTTCTTGATTTTCTAGATTTTTATTTTATGTATTATAGACTTTGAAATTGTAATAAAGACCCTCCTAGATACTCGTGACTTGTGACACCCCGGTCGGGCTGAGTTAGGCTAAAATATTGATAATTTATGTTCTGTAAGTTGCATTTTCTATCTATTTATGTTTAGTAAGTGTTAAAGAAACGAATTGGGTTAGTTGACTGGCCTTGTCTTCACGAGAGGTGCCATCACGACCGGGTATGGAGATTGGGTCGTGACAGTTTATTAAGCCACCTGTATGGGCTATGGAAGGGTGGGGTAGTAGGTATTTGGTATCCATTGGTTCAGGGGTTTGAATAGAAGTAGTGGGTATGTTTTTTTCTGTGCACGTTGATGTGATGGTCATACCATTTGGGTCATATTTAGATGTATTATTTGTTGTGGAGTCATTAGTTGTGTAGGTGCAATTTGGGCTATTGGATTGGGATTTTATAGAGAGTGTGTATTGGGTCATTTATTTTTATATTATGCAAATTTGGGCTTATAGGTACATGAACAGATGGGTCAGTAGGCCCATTAGTGTATGCTTCATTTATTGATTACAAACCGTCTAAGTAGGAATATGTATTTTTAGTTTGTAGTATTTTTTGGGCTAGAGGATGAGCATGTTCTATTGTTTGTCGTGGCCCATGATTGGTTAGTACTAGGGTTAGTTACATTACCTAGCTTTACCTATAGTGATGATGTGTCCACCGCCTTCCCTGCATTTCTTTAGGTGGTAAGCGATTGTAGATGAACTGGGAGCTTCAGTGACTGGTCGACCTGTTGATGTTCCGCCCACCTTTTTATTAATTTTCGAAAAATGACAGTTTTCCATTCCGATTCTGGCACGGATATTGGAGAGGTAGTATTGGGTGGGTGTATGGGTGGCGAGGGTAGAGTGTTTAGGGGTGGTGTTGGAGTAAATTGGCAGTTCCAGCTTGCGTGCCCAGATTTACCACATTTGGTACGTAGTAGGTTTAGACTTTCATAAAGAAGGACCTGTTTATGGGTTCCTATATGAACATGTGTGTTTAGAGGTTTTTTTAGGGGTATCTCTACACGGTTGCGGGCATACCTGCCTCTTATAGTAGTGGATGTAAAAGTATCTACCTTTAATAGTTTCCCTATCTTGTTACCTACTTTGCAGTATTTCAAGGTCATAGAACTCCGTTGGAAGTTCTGGGAGACGTACCCATAGAGGAGCATAAGTTAGTTGTGTTGTTGATGCAATGAATTTAGCCTCCCAACGACGTACAGAGAGGAAGTAGTTTAATATGAACCAAGGTCCTTCATGTAGTGCCTTAAACATATTTTTCTCATAACGAAATTTTATAAGGAAAAATGTTGGATCCAAGATCTGTCACGTACTAAACTATCCCCTAGACATGGCTGGCACCCAGCTAACACCACCTACCGGGCGAATCATACTTTCTTACCTTAGTCATTAATTTACAACATTTGATTAATTAGATGAATATCCAAATAATCTGATTACTATTACGAATAATTAATATCTCAAAATATAAGATTAACCCTCTAACCCAAATCCCACACTAGACCATAGAGCATCTAAGAGAATTACAAAAGACCTCATACGAATAATGATAAAGACTCTTTGGGCAGTCTCTATGAACAATGCGGCGGCTCACCTCAATGATTGAATCAACTCTAGCGAACTCGTTCGCTACAAGCTCCGTCTTCACCAATAGTATCTGTATGGATATACAGGTAAGGAGCGAGTACCTAAATATAACTCAGTAAGATCATCGACCTGCCACTCTGAATACCTCTGGAACAAGTGTTAGAAAACCCAAACACACCAAGAGCACAGAAATAATATGCACAGAAATTCTTTCACCATATAATTAATCTACAAGGTCCAAACAATTATTCAACAACAACAATATTTATATCTCAACGCAATCTACATTAAGGACTTGTCATTAACGGCAGTGCAGGAAATTAACCAAACATCCCGACGAGTCCACGGCAGCATACACAATACCCCAAATTTATAACGGTGGCATACACGATGCCCTAAATTTTATAACGGCGGCATACACAATGCCCCAAATTTTATAACGGCGGCATACACAATGCTCCAAATTTTATATCGGCGGCATACACAATGCCCCAAATTTATAACGGCGGCATACACAATGCCCCAAAATTTATATGTTACGGCGATGAAGGAATAAATTCTAACGCCCCATCGACATTGCACGATGCTACGCCATATCACACCACATCACAAATTACTCATTAAATAATTTTAGCTTTTTACAAAATAATATATATTTGCGGCTGGTCAACGACCACCGATTCTGCCAAGACCACATATTTTGGAAAAACAAGTATCCAAAGCTTAAAATCTCACTTACCTCGCTAACGGAAAGTTTCTCAACCTTATGAGGTCTAGAACACCAACCAAATGGCCTCCAATGACCCCAATCTATGTAAAACATTATTTAACAATATCAATTATGCTAGTCAGGTCAAATCCCAATACCCCAGACTTTCAAGCTCAGAGTGTAGTCTTACTATTCCACCTATAAAATATCATTTTTATAAAGGCAAAAGAAATATCCTAATATCTCAATCTAAGAACCGAAGCAGCAGTTTTATATAACTTCACATATTCAAACTTGCTAATTAAATTATAGAATCCTCACCTCGAAATTGATTTTTTTTCTTCATGTACTAGTAAACTTAATTATCATTACAATAATCATGTCGTCTCACTATTACCTAATGATTAATTATTAATATGTCCCAAAACTTAAAGAGGCAAAAAAAATCGACAATATAAGTGAAGCAGTTTTTCATAAGTAGCTTTTTAAAATTCAAAGTTTTTTTTTCTAACTCCACTATCCCACTGATCATTACCTAATTATTACTTGACAATAAAATTCATGCAAATCCATATTAAAATCACTACATGTACCTGTGCCTGAGGCTTACAGAATTTTTTTCCCTCCTTAGCTTCATCAGTATTGAAACACAATTGGGACTCGTTTACGCTGAACAGTAAAATATATACATATTTCAAACCCTAAATCCTAATTAGCAAGTTTGAATATGAAGTTATNTATTATTGAAAATTAGTAATATTGCTCACCGATATACCTATTTATAAATTAGGCCCACTAATCATTTATTTAATAACTATCTTATATATTATAATAATTTCCTCCAGCTAACTTAATATTTGACTCAATAGTTATAAAAAAAAATTAATTCTCTAGTCTAACAATTAATAAGTATACTAAAAAAAGGGGTTATTATAAGATCTATGAGTGGTAGTTTTTCGGTAGGTTTTCATAAATTTGTGAGTTTAGTTTTCAATAACTGGTGTCCTACCGTTTGCCAAAAACTTTGACTAGAACTGAGCTTTTCCAGATAGTGTATATTCTAGATTTATCAGTAGTTGTTAACGGAATAAAAGTGTCCAAGTCTTCTGAATTTGATAGTTCATCGGTTAAATCTATTGTGCCGTTGATATTGATTGGGTGTTTGATATGTATCAAGTGAAGTGTGAATTGGACGTAAGTGTATGTAGGAATGATTTGGGTGGTGATTGATTGTCTAGTTTGTCGATTTGCATGTTATGAAGATTTGGTGGGTCCATAAATGAAGACAGATGAGTAGCCATCATGGGAGGGGGTGCATTGAATGTGAGTTGGAAAACAAAGTAGGTTGAAGAATGAAGGTAGAGGGGTTGTTAGAGAGAGGATTAGTAATATATCTTTAAAAAATATAGTTTTTAACATAATATTTATGTAACTTTTTAAGATATATTACTCATTGAGATGAGTACGCGCGCCATATCACATATGCATACTCTAAATCTAGTAATAACAAAAAAAAAACTCACATCTTCAATTGCATAAAATAACTAATCGAATACTTTCGTAATTGAATGTTATTTGTAAAGACAAGAGGGGTTGCTCTGATGGTAAGCAACCTCCACTTCCAACCAAGAGATTGTGAGTTCGAGTCTCCCCAAGAGCAAGGTGGGAAGTTCTTGGAGGGAAGGATGCCGAGTGTCTATTTGGAAACAACCACTGGGTTGTTGGTGTTGTTGTTGTCGGTCCATTCACAAGAAAAAATGAACATTGAGTAGCGAAAAATTTGCCGCAAATAAGTGAAAAGAAAAAAATATTAGGAAATGTGATAGGCGACCTAGTATCAGTTTTGCCGATCTAACCTATAAATAATATTAAGAGGGTGATTGGCTAAGCTTATAAGCTTGTCAAACTGGTTTATAAGCACTTTTTGGCTTATCTATGCGTTTGGTAAAATTAAAAGCGCTTATAAGTTAAGTGCTTATAAGCCAAAAATAAGCCAAAAGCCATAAGTTGGTCTCCCCCAGCTTATCAAATTTCAGCCTATAATACCTCTTCAACTGCTTATTATTAATTTCAGCACTTTTATCCAAACACGTAACTGCTTATTTTTTAAATCAGTTTCAGCACTTAAAAGTACTTTTCAACACCTAATGTTTATGAGCTACTCTAAATCAGCTAAGCCAAACGGACTCTAATCCGTTTAAAGCATTATGAGAATACCACATAGTTTTCTCAATAAAATTATTCGATTTTTACGGCCATAATATAGATTAAGCAATTCAAAAATACATCTCAAGATATTTACACATGAAAAAAAAAAATCACAGTATTCATCTTTTGTAAAATCTTTCCCACACGTAGAAAAATCAATTTTAAGACGGTCTTTTCGTTTATATTTATCATACATGACACGTTAATTTGAACAACAACTATAAATTATATCGTTTGTTAATAAATCTTAAAATATAGAGAGAATACTAATATCCGTTAAGGATAAATTTTTACCTTATATATTTTACCTACCTATAATCTACTGCTATCAAGACGAATTTATTAATCCTCACCTTCAAGCTAAGACATCTACATGAGGTACGAGTTTAATTATCTAATATAATTAATGTCTTGATGTTTTAAAGAGATTTAATAATTATAAGAAAGCTCAATTTTTCAATTGCATAAAATAACTTATCGAATACTTTTGTACTGAATGTTATTTTTGATGATTCGGGGCATTCTCGAGAAAAATGAACATTTGGTAGCGAAAAACTTGCCACAAATAAGTGAACAAGAAAAATATTAAGAAAATTTTCCTGGGCCTTTTAGTGGCGATCGTGTCGCCATGAAAAACTTTAAATTGATCACCAATGTAATAGGCGACTAGTTCACTATCAATTCTCCAATCTAATAGTGGCGACTAAATTCGTCACTAAAGTTATTTTGGATTAAAATTAGGTAAATATAAGTGCTAATTGCTCATATAAATAATACTAATCCCTTTAAAACACTATGATAATATTATATTCTTTTCGTTTATATTTATCATACATGGCGCAGCAATTTGAACCGCAACTATAAATTATACCGTTTATCATGAAATCTTAAAATATAGATAGAGTATAAATACCTTCTTCATTTTTTCCCTTTTCTAAAAGCCTATCTAAGGATATAATTGCAAATATTTTAAATGATATCATGTATATCTAATTTTAGTATAATAAACCAAACACACAACAAAAAGTAATCATTTCATCGCTAATCCATATATTATTGATACTTGTATTACTGATCCTGGTATAACTTGTTTAGGTGTTCCATATCCATGTCCTCAATCTTTTTATCCTTTTGAACGTTGCGAAAAATCAAACAAAGATCAATTAGAAACGAGAGAGTATTATACATGTATATTCAAGAGTTAGTAATTTTACCACTTAAGTAACTAAGAGAAGGGAAATTAAAATCTATCCTCTTATTAGAATCACCACACCATTTATTGAATTGTTTGTAGTTTCCTCCCCGCCATTTTATAATTTATGATTAGTCAACAAAGAGGACTTAGGATTACTCTGAATAAAGTACTCTTGCATTAAAAAGGATAAAGTTACGACTTCAATATATTAATATATTGACATTTGCACACATGCATAATACGTAATTGCTTGCGTTTGCAACATATTTTTCTATATATTTATTTCATATGCTCGTTCTAGTCTGGACCTCTTCTAAATTACTTACAAACTATAATTCATTTTAAATGACATAATCTTAGTGAAAAGAAAAATTGTTTTAACTCCCAAATGATAAAGGTATCATATAAAATGATACCTAGGGACTAAATGTTCGAAAAGTATAATTTTATTTTTTATAAAAACAAGTGGATAGTATTCTGACGGAAAGTTTGTTGTTTATGATATGATGTTAGTCAATGAGGACTCGTTGAATTGAAAATTGAATAAACTATAGTAATATTTTGGACAACTTGCACATCACATAATAATGTATTAATACACGCATTTTGGTCTTTTATTCATATGTGTTTTTGCAGAATCACAAGATAAGGAAGCTAGCTAACTTCAAAGCATCCACAAGGTAATGTTTTTTCTCCCTATAACCACAAAATTAAAGACCCAAACTGGGTTCTTGAATTATTTCTTAACTTTCTAAATTTCTGCTTAACTAGTTGAATTCTTCAGAAAAGGCGATTGATTTATGTAAGTGGGTGTCTGCTAATTCAGTTCCATTCCAAGTTATTTTCTTGCTGTTTTTTTTATAACTAGAAATTACTTTGGGGTTTTCATTTTTGGCAGTTTTAAGCGTCTAATGTAATTTATCTTAATTTTATGCTATTTCTTGTGGAAGATATCTGGGGTTTCTCCTTAGTTTCTGATGCAGGATGAGAGTTAGAGAGAAAATGAAATTACTGCTAAGAGAAAATCTAGGGCAAAGAAAAGGATTTTTTCATTCATGATCAGGAATGTTCTTTACAAGACCTATGTATACCTCTTAACTCACGTGCGTAGACAAAATAAGATAACTTAGGGGTATTGGGCAATTAGCCAAGTGTATATATCAACTCTCAAGGGACCTAACTGCAAAACCCTTAAACTAAATTCTTATTCATTACTAATAACTAATATAACTACCAGCAATTCCTCTTAATCTTCAATTCACATCGGTCCTCCCCTGTTAAGTTCTTCCTTGTCCTCAAGGAAGAAAAGAAGGAAATCTGATCTTCAATGCTTGATAATCTTCCCAAGTAGCCTGATCAGCTGCTAACTTCTCCCACTGAACTAAAACTTGAGCAACTGCTTTATTTCCTTTCTGCACCATCCTCCTGTCAAGAATCTTGAATGGTTGAGGGCAGTAAGGGCTGGAAAGTTCAATCACAGGTGGGTGAGAGATGACTGCGGGTAACTTGTGACAAGGTTTAAGTTGTGATACATGGAATGTGGGGTGTAGTAAGAGCTGAGTAGGCAAGGATAGTTTGTATGCTATAGAACCTATCTTCTGTAGAATTTGGTATGGTCCATAGTATTTGGCTGAAAGTTTGGTGAAATGATGACCTGACATGGTCACTTGCCTGTATGGTTGGACCTTCAAGTAGACCCAATCACCTTCCTGAAAGTCTCTATCTGATCTATGCTTATTGGCCTGTTCCACCATCCTTTGTTGTGCCCTTGCAATGTGATACCTCAGTAGTTGGAACTTGAATTCTCTGGTGAGTAAGCTTCTATCAACTTCTTCAATGGATGAATCTCCTGCTACATACGGTAAGTGAATGGGTGGGGGCTAACCATATAGTGCCTCATAGGGGGTTGTTTGAATAGAGGTGTGAAAGGTAGTGTTGTACCACCATTCTGCCGCAGCCAAGTAGAGGAACCAATCCGCCTGAGAGTCTGAACAAAAGCATCTTAAGTAAGTCTCCAAACACCTATTAATCACTTCTGTCTGCCCATCTGTTTGGGGGTGATAGGCAGTTGAAGCGTTAAGAGTCACTCCCAACATAGAAAATATCTCTTGCCACACCTTACTAGTGAAAATTGGATCCCTGTCACTCACTATATCCTCGGGCATTCCATGAAGCTTATAGATGTGATCCATGAACAACTTTGCAATATCATGAGCTGAATATGGATGAGATAGACCTACAAAGTGGGCATACTTAGTTAGCCTATCTACCACAACCCAAATTACAGTTTTCCCTTTTGACTTTGGTAACCCTTCTATAAAGTCCATGCTTATACTTCCCCAAGCTACAACTGGTATTTTTAAAGGTTGTAAAAGGCCTGGATATGGTGAGTTATCATATTTGTGTGTCTGGCAGATATCACAATCTTTGACATATTGCTGAACATCATCTTTCAAACCCTTCCAGTAGAATAGGGCAGCTATCTTTCTGTAAGTGTGATCAATCCCTGAATGTCCTCCAATTGGAGAATCATGCCAGAGTTGCATGATGTCTTTCCTTAATTGCATATCAGGCCCTATCACCAGTTTCCCTTCCCTTCTCAATTGCTCATGTACATAAGTGTAGCCCTTAATCTCCATCTCCTTTGCCTCCATTAGCCAAGTGTATATATCAACTCTCAAGGGACCTAACTGCAAAACCCTTAAACTAAATTCTTATTCATTACAAATAACTAATATAACTACCAACAATTCCTCTTAATCTTCAATTCACATCAGTTTCATGATACCTTAGTTGTACTTGATGTAAATTTTATGTTAACTGACATTCAGTATCACGCTTTGTTCATAATATTCATTTGTTGTTACCAGTCTTGAGAAGTTTATGGTTTTCATTTCAATTAACGGGACAAACTATGTCCTTCGTTGAAATGGGTTGTACTCTACTCTGATATCTCATATGGTCTCCGCAAAAGTTAATCCATGGCATTTGATTTCGGGTTAACATTTGCGATTTCTCGTCTATTGTCAAAGTTACTTGTCATCTATGTCAGTCCATTCTAATGGCAGCTTAGTGCACGAAGCATCGATCCCACATTCACGCAGGTCCGGGAAAGGGCATCACCCCTCGTTTGAGGAAATGAGTTCTTTAAACAAATACTGGAGCTACAGTTTTGCTCCGCTTTTTGCTTGGGGCCGGGTTGCCTTCTGCATTTCATTTGTTCGCTTGTTATACCTTTCGCAATCCCCAATTTTACTAACAGGTTCCCATAGGTATCTCCTGTTTAGATTGTCCGCTTCTTTTATTTAGATGTAGGTTTAACCTGGTATTGCAGTGTATTGATTTTCGGGTTCTGTTGCATTGCCCAAAATAGATTTAATTAATGAAGTGTCTTTCCTTGCCTTTGAGAGAGTTCCTGAATTTGTAGTTCCAGATAATTGTGTCCTTGTTTATTCATATAGCTCAGTATTTCCTTATACCCACACTTCATCTTCCTCTATCTTGAGAGACTAATAAAATCTATGTGGTAACATATCTAGCTGGCTTTGTTTTGCTGATTACGTCCTATTTCAGTTGATTCATTTCTTCTGTTTCCTTCTGGTTCTCCTCTTTAAGATACCTGATAAGCTTCTTCATTTGTGTTGGCTAATAGTATCATATTCTTCTTCAACCTATTCCAACTTTAGTGTAACTTGTAAAGTCGATGATCTTGTTGTGGTTTCACTTCCAAGAGAGTGTCAAAGATCAAATAGGTTTTTCCTTATTTGGCTCATGATATATTGTGGCTTTACTTCCTTGAGAGTATAGTTGGTTAAGAAGGTTCACTTCTTCCTATCCTTGACTATGTGTAGCTCTTACCTTAGCTAGCTCTTGTTTCTTGTTGCAGCAAGTCAGCCAGAAAATATGGAAGAGAAGAGTGATATTGCGAAGGATGTCACAGAAGTAGTTCCCTTTCTGAGATTTTTCTTGGTACTCTTTACTTCTCTTTTTTAGCGTCAAATCATCTCATTTTGTTGTCTTCGGAATGTAGCTTATTGGAAACACCCCTATGGTATATCTCAACAAAATCGTGGAAGGTTGTGTTGCCCAAATTGCAGCCAAGTTGGAGTCAATGGAACCATGCTCAAGTGTCAAAGACAGGTGTTTATCTTTCAATCCCCCGATCCAGTTTCTTCTTGGGAATTTTTCTTTTCTTCCTGTTTCTACTGTGTACTTCGTTCTTATCTGAATTGAAAGATTTACACAATGTTTCACCTCAGTTACTGATATGTAGGATGGCGTACAGTATGATCAAAGATGCAGAAGATAAGGGTCTGATTATTCCTGGAAAGGTTGGTGAACTTCGTGCAAGAATACCTATTAGGAGGAAGAGTAACAGCTTGAAGGGATGTTATATGATTCCCAAATACTTCTTCACAAAATTTGATATGATGATTAAAATAGGCTCAACATAATTTTTCATGTATGTCCATTTCTCTTAATACCGGGTTATTCAAGTTCTATCTTAAGAGAGATGGAAACTTTTACATTTAGTTCCTTGTGCTCTTAATGATTAATTGATTATTTGCCTGAAAGGCTGAACTGAATGATTTCCTTGTTTTTCCAAATGTTGAAATAATGGCGGCTGAAGACAGTCCTCCTTGAGGTAACCAGTGGTAATACCGGCATTGGTCTTGCATTTATTGCCGCCGCTCGTGGCTACAAACTCGTGACAGTCATGCCAGCATCATACAGTCTCGAGAGAAGGATTGTTCTTAAAGCTTTGGGTTCTGAGTTATACATCACAGATCCAGCCAAAGGTATAGATGGTGTGCTTCAGAAGGCTGCAGAGATACTAGATAAGACGCCAAACTGTCATTTCTTTCGTCAGTTTGAGAATCCTGCCAATCCAAAGGTATCTCCTATACAGATAACTGTTCATTTGTTATAGAAACATCATACTTATCAAGCATCCATGTGTAGATCCATTATGAAACAACTGGACCAGAAATATGGAAAGGCACAGGAGGGAAAGTTGATATTTTTATTGCCGGGATTGGAACTGGAGGCACAGTGACGGGAGCTGGAAGGTTCCTTAAGGAGAAGAATCCAGAAATAAAGGTTAGGTTATTTGTGAGTGGCATGATGGAAAAAGACATGGGTATGAAGAGGGTAGACAAAAGAGGGAAGAAAAGCGGTAATGTTATTTTTCCTTTTTGTCTTGATTTCTAATTATTTTTGTCTTGTGCAAACCAGGTATATGGAATAGAACCAGCCGAAAATGCAATTCTGAATGGAGGACAAAAAGGTCAGTCAATTTTTTCCCCCATACTAGTTGTCTCGTCAAATTGATTGGAGCTGTGCTATTAGTTTCATAAATGCAGATACTAGTTGAGGAATCGATCACAGAATCTTTTAGTTCTTTCTTAAAGATGCATCTTTCTGTGAACACGAAACACTAGCATCTCACTATCTCCTGATAAAGCTGTACCTTCTATCATATTTGCATTATTTTACTGAAGTATCATCTTTAAACCAAATGCTACCTCATTCACATTATTTGAATATTTGCAATACCCTTTTATATTGTGAGAAGGCACGGGAGAAAATATGACAGAACAAAGGTAAGTGGGGAAACATAACAGAGAATGGGACTTGGTTCTGGATAGCTGAAGATGGCATACGATTAATAAGATAGCAAGATGTAAGAACTGCATCCCCCCAAAAACGCAACGGAGCATGTGATTGTACGAGTAGGGTACGAGCAGTTTCAATAAGATGTCTATTCTTTCTTTCAGCTACCCCATTTTGTTGAGATGTGTACGGACAAGATGTTTGATGAATAATCCCATGAGATTTCATAAACTGTTGAAATGGGAAAGACAAATACTCTCGGGCATTATCACTACGAAATGTGCGAATAGAAACTCCAAATTGATTTTGAATTTCAGCGTGAAAGGTCTGAAATATAGAAAACAACTCAGATCGATTTTTTATCAAAAATATCCAGGTGCATCTAGAATAGTCATCAATGAAACTAACAAAGTAGCGGAATCCTAAGGTAGAACTGACCCGACTAGGACCCCAAACATCTGAATGGACTAAAGTAAAAGGTGACTCTGCTCGATTATCAATACGTCGAGGAAAATGAGAGCGGGTATGCTTACCGAGCTGACAAGACTCACACTCTAGAGATGACAAGTGAGATAAACCAGGTACCATTTTCTGAAGTTTTGACAAACTAGGATGTCCCAACCGTTTATGTAATAAATCTGGTGAATCAGTAACATGACAAGTTGTTGAAGGAAGACAAGATGTGAGTCCATGTGATTTAGCGAGGATAAGGTAATAAAGTCCATTTGATTCACGTCCGGTACCAATGATCCGCCCTGTACTACGTTCCTGTATAAAAACATGGTCATCAAGGAATAAAACGGCACATTTAAGTGATTTGGCTAGGCGACTAACAGCTATGAGATTAAAAGGACTATTAGGGACATAAAGAACTGAATCTAAAGGTAAGGAAGGAATTGGGCTTGATTGACCTATTGCAGTTGCCATGGTTTGAGACCCATTGGCCATTGTGACTCTTGGAAGAGATTGAGAATACGAAATAGTAGTGAAAAGAGATTTGTTACCAGAAATATGATCCGATGCACCCGAATCAATGACCCAAGACTCAGAGGATGAAGATTGAGAGACACAAGTCACGCTATTACCTGTTTGAACAACGGAAGCTATCTCAGAAGATGTCTGCTTACCTGCTTTGTACCGAAGAAACTCAAAATAATCCACTAAAGAAACCATCCGACAATTTGAAGCATCAGTTCCCATGTCGCTACAATTAATAGTAGTAAGGTTAACTTGAAATAGTGAAAATCAGTAACTCTATTGGGAAAACTGAATAAATCGCTAAGAAAACAGAACACTGTTCTGCACCGAAAAACACTGTTCACTCCAGAAATACTGTAGCTCTCGGAATATTACTGTAGCAGGCAGAATAGTACTGTAGCAGTTGGAATAGTACTGTAGCTGCCGAGAAAATTCAAAGTGGCCGGAATGAAATAAAAACAGTAGGGGTAGGATCGGAATTACCAGACGACCCAACTGTTCTGAAGAAACGTTTCCAAAAAATGGCCGGAAGTCCACTTTTGAAATCACTATTCACACCGGAAAAATATAAAAGTTGTCGGAATTTGGTGTAACCTGGATGGGTAGGCTCGGAATTGCAAGGGGAACAATTTGTTCGGACGAGTCGTCGCCAAAAAATGGCCGGAAGGTGGCCCACGCGACGTCGGGACTTCGCCGGAAAATTTTCTTCAGGTGGCGAGTGGCGGCGCGTGGTGGGTATTCTGCCTGAGATTTTTTTATGGGTTGGTCGCCGGAGCCCGATCTACTTTGTGGTGGTGTTGTTTTTTGCACAACACTGACGAAAAGTGGATTGCCGGAAAAAGACTTCCGGTCAACTGATTTTCTTTCCCGGAGTCGCTGGAATTTCTGCACAGCGATAAATCTCTCACGATTGCTCTGATACCATGTGAGAAGGCACGGGAGAAAATATGATATATTGATATATTGTGTGTTCAATACAATACAAGAGGTCCTTATTTATAGCTATACTATACAAGGACATTCTATTCCTATTCCAATGTGGGACAAGACTACATATCTAACATATATATTGTTATCTAGGTATCTCCGGCATGCGTTGTATTCTGGCACTAAATGGACTATTCCTCTGCTTAATAAAGCTATTTTGTTAAAGACTAAGTACTGCATATCTGCATCCAAACTTTTCTGCTGCAGAGGTTTCCTCCTTTCTGTGTCTTCTCAGAATATCCAACAAAATATAGAACCTTATATGTCTTATATGTCATTACATTAATTCTATACCCTCATTGAATAAACTGTTTTGCCAGCTCATCTCGTACACACTGTTTTCATCTCTACTTCTGTGAATTATTATTTCTCATAGACTGATATGTGTAATTAAATGTATTACCTTTAAAGGGCCACATAAAATCCAAGGAATTGGTGCTGGTTTTGTCCCAGTCGTTCTCGATCTCAGCATCCTGGATGAAGTTCTTCAAGTAAGGCGGTAAACCATATAAATAGCTGTCAGATTTTATAAACATTTAATTTCTGCTCAATGTGTACAAAATTATTCTATCAAGCCTATGTATCTTACAGATAACTCTCTAATCAGATGATGAATTTGCTATGATCTGACTGGCAATATCAATTTGGTTAACATAAAAGTAATGCATTTACGACTTACATAAGCAGAGATATAATGTATGGGAACATAGACCAGTTATATATGTAGGATAAAGTTAGATATGTCATTTGTTGACAGTCTTGTCTGAATTTCCAAGAATATTTCCCGAATTTTTAATGTAATATTTTTCCAGCTAACTGTATATCTGAAACATATCCATTCTCTAATCAAAGTAAATTCATTATTGCATGATCGCATCCTCTTATGTTTCTTATGCCGTTGATCTTTTGGCTTCCTCTGGGGTTACTTGCTATATTTCCTGGTATTAACAGGTACTACTTTTATTTGTGTTCAGGTATCTAGTGATGAAGCTATTGAAATGACAAAGCTTCTTGCATTGAAAGAAGGTTTGCTGGTAAGTTCACCAGTGCATGCATATCCTTTTGAGTCCAGGCATTGTCCTCCGTTTCATTTGCGATGTGCAGTCTGATATGATCACAACCATACTTCATTTTCCTCCTGAAATATTTTCAGGTGGGAATATCGTCGGGGGCTGCAGCTGCTGCAGCTGTAAAAGTAGCAAAAAAGCCAGAAAACGCTGGAAAACTCATTACGGTAAGTTGGATCTATTTCAGTAAGCTGATAGCACTCTTTCTGTGTTTCCTTGAAACTTTTCACTGTCTAATTATTCATTTAATGGGATGAATGTGTATTAATTGGTTCTGTTTCTCTTTTCTTTTCCGTTTTTCGTCTCTTTCCTAAACAGTTATTCATTCATGGACTGTTCTACTCTAAGCAGGAGTATTTTACTTTTGTACTCCCTCTGGTTCATTCCATATGCGACATAGTACTCGGCATGAAGGTTAATGCTGGAATTTTCTAGTAATTGTTCCGCTATCATTAATTAAAAAAAGAGAGAGTAACTTTTACGTGTTGGATAGGAGTATGATCTATAGCTAGGAAAAATCTATTTTAGCTGAACTAGAATGCTTGAAAATTGAATTGACGCCTCTTATAGAAGAAAGAAGCAGCTGAATATTTTAACGCAAAGAAGATGATAGGAAAGTCATATTGTATGCTTAGATACATGATTGCTGTAAAGGTTTACTAGATAAGAATGGGTAAGTATTATTTTTTACTGTCATACGAATCTCTGCTTAAGCATTATTCAGGCTCTTCTTATGTATGATGGAATTTTTAGAATCCACATCCTAGTTTGCAAAACAGACGCCAACCAGTGATACTAACTTGATCTGACTTCAAATTCCCGCATATGACATGTGCCAGTAGAAGCATGGAAGCATCATACAGAGGTGCTTGCAGCTAAGCATTGTATTGTAATTCTCTATGCAGGTTATCTTCCCTAGTTTTGGGGAGCGTTATCTCTCCACCGTGCTGTTTGATTCAATTCGAGAAGAGGTGGAGAACATGACTTTTGACTAACTTTATGCTTCTTTGGACCAAGTGATGGGGAATTGAAGGAAGTTATTTGTTGTAACTGGAGGTTAAATAGAAAATACGACTCAAGTGTTTCCTCCTAAGTAGGTGAACTATTGTTCACAAATACAAATATTCTTACCATGTGAAAGGTATAAAGAACAACTATTTCTTCGTGTACGGCTATCAACCTCTCTTGTGCTATACAGTGGTTTGTTCTGAGTTCCTTGGTTCGCCCTTCCAGGCGTGGCTCCAGTCTCTACGGGCTCAGCAGTAGGTCTTGGGCTGGGCAACCAGCTGAGGCTATTCGGCTATTCCTGAGGCTGGGCTTCATCAGTCTAAGCTATGCTTGTCTTCTTTGTAATTTACATGACAATTACTACTCCTTTTAGCCTCTTGTTTTTGCTTTCAGTTACATTTCCCCCTCAAACTATCTTTTTACGGGTATTTAACTTCCTTAGATTTTTTAAAATCTACCAGCTTAAACTTACAAATTGTTTAACAGAACGGAAATTTGCAACAAAACTATGTAACAGATTAAGGCAGGGACACAAATAATTTCTTGCAAGTGTTGCACAACACTTGTCACGGCAAAAAGAAAGAAATAAAGAAAGAAACACTTTTCAGATTGTAAGGGAAAGTGAAAGCTTTCCAGCAAACTGTTTGGAACTAGATAATTACTTCTGTACAGCGTATAACATCCCTAGCTCGAGTCAGAAGCGAGAAGTACATGTTCCTCAAAACAAGACAACTTCAAATACTCTTGAACCCTTGCACAAAATGGAAATGAAAAGAAACTGATTATATAGACAGATTCTCCAAGTATTATTCACTACAAAATTACAATCCTATAAGCTAAGCCTCAATTTGGGCTTGTAACAATTCCTTGACCAAAAGGCATGAGAAAATATCATATGGGGTTACACTTTTAAAAGACAGGAAAAAAAGAAAACAAAGATGTAAACTCTGGAAAGAAGACAATGGAGAAAATGTCAAAATGGAGAAGAAAATGCAGGATTAATTTTTTTTTTTTTTGAGAAAAATGCAGGATTAGATATTACAGTAGTTTACTCCGTCGTTCTAGTTTAGTTTTTGTTTGAGATTGTTGCTGTTTTGATTATTGGTGCTGGTTGTGGTGTGACTTTGGTTGAGCCTTGCAGCAGCAGCAATAGAAGCAGCCACACCACCAGGATGAGTGCACAAGTTTGGATCATTCCTCAGTTCAGCACCTATCACTCCCTCTGCATCTTTTCGTGTCACCGGCTTATCCGCTGGTAATTTTGAACTCGCGTCCTGCCAAATAAAAACCAGCAGATTAGTAACCTGAAAAAAGGCAGTTTACTTGTCACAAGTAGTGAAAAGTTCTTTATATTATCAGTTTATATAACGTATTGACTACTCACAAGTAAAAACAATTTGATTAATGGGATGAATTTCACATCGGACCGGGATGAGACATAAGGCTTGGACAATCCTCCTTTAGAGCTAGTTTTTAGGGTGTGAGTTAGGTCCAAGGCTTATTTTAACATGATATCGGTGTTAGGCCCTTGGTTGATGTGGGCCCCTGGCGAAGGGGGCGGAATGTCCCCGGACAAATTGAAGGGGGTGGAATTACCCCCGGTCCATGATTGTGCATGCTCCAGACTAGGAGTGGCAAACGGGCAGGTCGGGTGTGGTTCGGGTAATGAAAAAACGGATCAATTATCCGACCTTACTCATATTTAAGACGGATAAAAAACGGATTAACCGGCTATCTATAACTTTTTGTATATGATCACTTTTGGAAAATTCTTATTATCCCTCGCTTGAGGAACCCTCAATTTGATGTTTTACAAATGTAAAAGTTAGATCCATTGGTTATCCGTTGGTTACTAATCGGTTATCCATTTTCTAAATTAATAATACGGTTTTTATCCATATTTGATCTTTAAAAAGTTCATTATTCATCCCATTTTTAGCGAATAATATGACTGTTTAACCGTTTACTTTTAACTATTTTGACACCCCTGCTCTAGACCGAAAAGTGGAACTCCAGATAAAGAATGTCCGAATCTGGGCGAGGGTGGTAATGAATGTAATGAATCCACACCATAATTTTGATATGGTGAAAACGACTACGGAATATAGGATTTGACAGTTTAAAGAATTCTTACCGCGAGGATTTCAGCCAGTTTTGTTTTCTCTTCCTCTTTGGTAAGGCGAGCATTGCGAGTAGCTGCTGATTGAGCTGCAGCAGCAACTCCACCAGGGATAATGTTGGTACGTCCGGTGGCTCTCACTTCTGCCGCCTGTATCGCCGCTGCGTCGCTGTAATCCACGGGCCTGTTTCCGGCGGTGAGAGCAGTGGCTTCAAGGGCTTCACCTATGGTAATGTTTGTTTTTCCTGATGATACTGATTCTGAGCTAAGTGGAGCCTTTTTGTCTTGCCCAAGTACCTTAATTATATAATGGAATTAAAAAAAGTACCTTAATTCAAGTACATGTCATATTACAAGAAAAAAGTAAAAAAAAAAAATTGATTTAATGTCACACTTTGCAATGCTTAATTACACCTGGATTTCCCAAATCAAAATTAAGAGTAGTTATTGCAAAATCATAGTTCGTGAATTCAATTGTTTCAGTAATTAAAATTGGTAATATCTCTTTGGGAAGAAGGAAAAAACAATAATTTGTCTCTATACTAACTTGCATAATTCGTGAAATATTAATTTCAAACGTTCCTTGCATTGATGATTGTTTGATGAAAACCATCCAAAAGAGCAGTAAAAATAAATCATCACTATCAACATCGACCTGATCGTTATGAGATGCGGAACTAAAATTTTAACTTTATGAATTCTATATTATAGAACAGCGACTTCAAATACTAATAATTAAAAAAATTACTTGATTCACAACAGTATTTAATCGTCTACCTCTCTCACTGCCACCTATCACTAGCATATAAAACATTGATGTGTGTGGGTATGCACATGGTCAAAAGAAAATTGTATCAAAAGAAAATGAAAACATAGGAGAAAAAGTATAACAAACAAAAAGAAGGTGAAAAACATATACTAATAGTAGTCTAGAACCTGTCCACCAATTGACTCAGCAAGCGCTTTCTTCCGGGCAAGCGCTCCTGGAACATCTACCACAAGATCCTCATGCTCGGCTTCTTCTGGCCTTTTTGGCTGTTCCTGGCTCATTTTTAATGACCTTAATTCAAGAATTAAGTAAATGTGTATTATGGTTGAGGAAATATGTAACACCTCTTGTATGTAAATGGTGTTAACGTTTAGTATAAGAGAAGGAAGTAAGGTTGCTATAGCGTAAAGTACGCACAGAAAAGATAATTTCTATGCATAAGAAGCGTCGACAAAAGTGGAAGTGTAAAAGGTAAACACGTGGTAGGTAATTTTGTGTAGTATGGATTAATATTGTTAGGACAGAAAAAGAGCTATTTTGGTGGAGATGGGAGGCCCTAAACTTATGTATTGAAAAAAATTCTTTGTGACTTTTTCTTTTGGATGTGCTTGTAATTTAGCTTGGATCAACTATTTGAAGGGGAAATGTTGTTTGCATGTGATCGTGATGTTTTAGGAAATATATGTTTACTTGTCACTTTATATGCGATCGAAACTATACTCAAGTGACACAACTTTGGTGTTTTATTATGTAAAGAATTGATCTCTTATCATTAGTTACTCCCTCCATCTTAATTTATGTGAAGCGTTTGACTGGACCCAGGATTTAAGAAGGAAAAACAAACTTTTGAAACTGGTGATCTAAAGCAATCACATATAGTTTGTGGCTATAAAATCATCTCATTAAGAATAAAGTGATCATTTAAAAGTTAAATTATTACCAAATATAAAAAAAAAAAAATTGGGCTAATAAACAAAGGAAGGTACCATAATATACATTAGGACAGGAGGATTATAATTTTAATAAATGGCCCTACAAATTTGATAGTGTTATAAATATATATTATATTATGGATGTTCATTTAGTACTCCGTCGTAAATAAGCTTCCAGAAGAAGTTTATCATTTCGGTACTCCCTTATGGATAAATATTACCCCTGACAGAAGATTATCTATATCTGGTACAGTAGCAGCTTACAAGAAGCTTACACAGCAACTTGCAGCAGCAGCTGTGAGCACGTGATTTTTGCCCTATAAGAGAAATACTCCCAAAGATTCAAAATAAAAGAATTTTAGTTTGCTTGCAATTGTTGTGAATTTTGTGTTATTTTTCTTGTATTATTTGCATTTATCTGTGCATATTTATTTGTTTAAGTAAATAAAAATACAAAAAAATATGTTGCATTGGTATATAAAATTCAAGTTTTTAATTAAGAATAATTAAGTTTATTTTACAAAAAATATAAAATCACAAAAATATGTA
>MU705130.1:0-15106 GCA_026770625.1 Nicotiana glauca
GACACATATACCTGAGCACTCAAAGAATCACTAAGCATGACTAGATACGATGCAAAATAAGATGACACATAAGAGTATGTAGACCCTAGATCAAATAGAACTGAGGCATCTCTACTGCAAACCAGAAAAGTACCTATGATAAATGCATCGGAAGACTCAGCCTCGGGACTTGCTGGAAGAGCATAACATCGGGGCTAGGCCCCATCACCCTGAACTACTTCTCTGGGACGCCCTGCCGCTGGCTGGCCTTCACCTCTAGTGGCCTGAGCTCCACCTCTAATACCTTTACCTCCACCTCTAGCACCTCTATCTCTAGCTTTAGCTGGCTGAGCGGGATATGGAACACTCGGTACCTGAACCATGGCACGGGAACCCTAATGCTGAGAGATACTCGATGCTCGAGGGTAAAATCTAGCAATGTGACCCATCTCCCCACAAGTATAACAAGCCCTCGGCTGCTGAGGCTACTGAGACTGCTGACCCTGACGACCTGAATGACTATCCCGAAAACTCTGGAGCGGTAGTGCACTATTAGAAGCTGGTGGTGCACTGTATGACTGCTAATCAGAATACTGCATATGAGAACCACGACGACATGAAGCACCGTGAGAAACCTAAAGTGCTGACTGAAAAGGCCTAGGAGGATGGACTCTACCATACGAATCCCTACCTCCAGAATAGGTACCACTGAATCTGCCCGAATGACGAGGCCTCTTGTTAGACCCCTGACCACCAATGTGACGATCCGGCCCGTTGCCACGTGAGTTATCATCCTGTTTCCCCCATATTATGTTGCTCTATGTTTTAATATCAGTATTTGAGTTGATCGGATAGAATTGAATTGGTTTTAGTTGGAAATGAGGCACATAGTCTCTTAGAAGGAAGCTTGTTTTGGAAAAGTCAACTGAAAGTTGACTATATAGTTAGAAGGCTCGGATGTGAATTCTGATGATTCAGTTAGCTTCGGGGGATGATTTGTGACATAAGAGTGCGTTCAGAATTGAATTTGGAGGTCCGGTGTAGAATTAGGCTTGAATTGGCGAAGTTGAAATTTTGGCGAATTTCGGTGGATAGGTGAGATTTTGATCCGAGGGTCGGAATGGAATTCCGAGAGTTGCAGTAGCTTCGTTAGGTGATTTTGGATATGTCAGCAAATTTTCAAGTCATTTGGACATCGTTTGGTTGGGTTTTTGATTGAATGTGTAATTCAGAAGTTTTTAAGAAACTTAGGCTTTGATTTGGTGAAATTTGATAATTTTGATGTTAACGATAGATTTTTGATGATTCGAGCAAGTTTGAATGAAGTATTAGATCATGTCTGTGCTTTTGGTTGAGGTCCCAGGGGCCTCGGGGTGAATATGGATGTCTAATCGGGAGTTGGAATGTTTGGTGTTACAGCACATCTTAAGGCTTCTGCTATTTCCGCATATGCGGAAAAGGAGCCGCTTAAGCGGTTCCGCAGATGCGGTTGGCTGATCGCAAAAGCGGCCCTTGAGGCCTGGGCAGTTACCGCAAAAGCGGAAGATTTTTCCGCAAAAGCGGACACCGCAGATGCGGTAAGCGACCGCAGAAGCGGTCCTGGGATTTATTGTAGAGACCGCAGAAGCGGTCATTTGGATCACATAGGCGGCAACCGCAAAAGCGGTTTAAGACCGCAGAAGCATTTGTTGTGGGTTTAATGATAACCGCAAAAGCGGTCAAAAGTCCGCAGAAGCGGTCCCGCATAAGCGGTAGCGGGACCGCATAAGCAAAAATCGCTGAAGGTTTTAATGAAACAGTGTTCGCGAATTTCATAAGTTAAGGAAAATATTTTGACTTCGGGAAGAGGCGATTTTGGGCGATTTGGAGAGATTTCGAAGGTGATTCCATCAGGTATGAATTTGTAGCCTTGAATAGTATTGTTATGGTATAAAAACAAGGATTAAACACTGAAAATTCAAGGATTTAAGGGTTAAAAATGGTGGTTAGGGCTTGAAACCTAAGAATGTGTAAACTTGGAATTTGAGGGGTCAAACGAACTCCAATTTTTGTAAATTTGATATGTATAGACTCGTGGCGAGACGAGGAATTTAGTGATGTAAATTTCGGAATTTTTCGAGACGTGGGCCCGGGGCTCGGGTTTTGCCAACTTCGTGTTTTTGAGTATTTTTCGAGTAATTTCAATTGGATTATGTTCCATTAGCCTATTGTAATGTGTTCATTGTGGTTTGGACTAGATTCGACGCGCGAGGAAGCGAATTCGAGAGGAAAAGGCATGGCGGACTAGTTTTGTGGCCTGCTTGAGGTGAGTAATAGATATGGATGATGACCTGAGGGTTTGAAACCCCAGTATATCACACTGTGACGCTATATTGAGGAGAGACATGTACTCTACGATGAGTGCGGGGTCGATTGTGATTGGGGACTATGGCTTAGTCCGCCCGAGTGATGTTGTATTGTGTTGTTGGCTATAAATTAGCTGGTAAACCTCCTACTTGGATGGTTATGGATATATTTGGGCTGCGTGCCAGTTATTTGGATCCCGTAGGGATTATTATCACTGTTTTCGTGATATTAGCATGTTTTCATGATATCAGTCCTGAGTTGAACACTTTCTAGTAATGATTAGTAAAATTCTGAGATTTTAAACACTAAATCTGTAATTCCTGATAATTGGAACTTAAATGATAATTTTGATGGTGCCTGGTGGCTTGCATGCATACATATATATATATATATACACACACACACACACACACACACACACACATCTGGACTGATGGTGGATTGGGTTGCACGCCGCATCGAATGATTACATTGCGCTTGGGCTGTAGGAGCCCCTCCGGAGTCTGTACACAACCCCAGTGAGCGCCGTCGACGTTAAATGGATCGGGCTACATGCCGTAGAGGTCATATGCATTTCATTGCATTCATACATTGTTATTTACTTGTTCTACCTGTCATTACCTGTTGCTGTTCCATTGATGAATGTGTTGACAAATTGGTTACAGCTTTGCATTGTGCTAGATCTGGGATTTCTTACTGTCAGACATTATACATGCCTATTACCATTGAGTTGGAAGTACTCACTTTACTCCCTGCACCTTGTGTGCAGATTCAGGTACTTCGAGAGCCTAGTTGAGCTAGTTGCTGTTTCCAGAGTTTTCAGGAGTTGTCGAGGTAGCTGCTTGACGTCCGCAGGACCCGACTCCTCCCCTATCCCTTTATTATTTCGGTACTTTAGAACATATTTATTTTATTTGAGGATTCTTGAGTCGGTATTATTTAGAGGCTCTAGACTCATGACCCCAGGTCTTTGGGAGTTACAGTTTATGTTAGAGTTTCGTATTGTTTTCATTTGAGTATTTCAGCTATGAGTATTGATATTTGATTTGAGTATTTAATTAATTGGTTTTGAGCTTCATGCTCAGTTGAGAGAGAGTGAATGGTCGGGCTTGCCTAGCATTAGTATTGGGCGCCATCACGACCGGGTTTGGGGTCGTGACAACCACCCTGCGATGGAACTATCTCAACTCTCTAGACCACATTGGCCGCCTCCTAAAAAGAAATCTCACTCCCCGTCTCCTTAGCCATGTGAAGTCGAATAGGTTGAATGCGTCCCTCAATGAACCTCCTCATCTCTCTCTCAGTGGGAAGTATAAGAAGAGCATGTTGAGCCAAATCAATACCTGGTCTCGTACTGAGTAACTGTCATAGAACCCTATTGGAGACGCTCAAATTGCCTCCGATGTATCTCTCTCTGAGTGACAAGAAGAAACTTCTCCAAAAATAGCTGAGAAAACTAATCCCAAGTCAAAGCTGGTGACCCAACTGGTCTATCCAAACAATAATCTCTCCGCCAAGTCTTGGCTGATCTAGATAAGAGAAAACTAGCAAAGTCGACCTCATTGGTCTCCACTATCCCCATGTTCCTGAGAACCTCATAACAGTTGTCTAAATAATCCAGGGGGTCCTCAGAAGATGCACCGTTGAAAGTAGTAGTGAAGAGCTTGGTAAACCTGTCGAATATCCACAAGGCATCAGCAGACATAGCTACTCCATCACCGGTCTGAGCTACCGCACCCGGCTAAACTGCTCTAACTAGCTGAGCTGCTGGAGTCTGAAACTGAGGATCCATCTGCTCCGGAGTACGAGTAGCAGGAGTCTGGGATCCTCCTCTAGCCTAAGAGACGGTTGGTGCTACAGGAAGCAAGCCTTCCTGGGCGACACTCTCCATAAGGCCCACTAGATGGACCAAAGCATCCTGAAGTACTGGGGTAGCAATGAACCCCTCTGGGACCTGAGCTGGGCCCACCGGAACTGCCTGGGCCAGAACCTCATAATCAAACTCAACCTGAGGCTCCGCCACTGGTGCTGCTGCTATGGTCTGAGCTCTTCCACTACCTCGACCTCTAGCACGACCACGACCTCGCACTCTACCCCTCGTGGGAGCTGTTGCAGGGGACTCGGGATGATGATCTGTGGATGGGGAAGCACGTGTTCTCTCCATATGCGAAAGAACATAGTAGAAATTCAATTAGCATTGAGAAACCAAATCGCACGATAGGAAAGCATGGATGTGAAGTTTTTTCCTAACTCTGTAGCCTCTGGGGATAAATATGGATGTCTCCGTACCAAACCTTCAAACTCTACTAAGCTTGTCTGTGAATTGTGAGACCTCTGTAACCTAGAGCTATGATACCAACTTGTCACGACACATATTCATCACCCTCAGGAGTCGTGATGGCGCATACTAGTAGAATCTAGGCAAGCCAGCCATTTAAATTATTTACCTTTTTCCCATTTAATCCTTTAACAATTAATAGCCAACATTAAATAAAATAGCAGAATTTATAAGCGTAAGACTGTAATAATATTTTAATAGAGATACCAACGCCAATCCATACATAAACCACCCAAGTCTGGTATCACAAATCCACAGATTGTCTAAGAATACTACAGATAAAGGTCCGAAAGATTTATTACAATATTGTTTCAGAAGTACATAAAAGAAACAGAATAAAAGGGATAGGAGAAAACGCCAAGTCCTGCGGACGCCTGCGGTACTACCTCAAAATCTCCGAAGTCAACCACCCAAAGCTACAGTTTGTATGCTCTAGTATCGGGATCTGCACACAGTGCAAAGTGTAGTATCAGCAAAACCAATCCCATGTATTGGTAAGTGCCTAGCCTAACCTTGGTGAAGTAGTGACGAATCTAGGACCATACAATCAAATAAACTTGTGCAGTTAAATCATATACATGGGAAAATAGAAGCAGGAATGTACAGTTAAGGACGGGAGGGGGAAACATGCTGCGGGGAAACATTAATTAAGAATAGAAAGACAACAAGTAACTACGAAGAACACCATATTTCAATTATCAACGAAGATCATAAATCAAACAAGTGCACAACATCACCCTTCGTGCTTTTACTCTCGTCCTCACCATAAGAATCAATATAAACTGCACGACATCACCCTCCGTGCTTTTACTCTCATCCTCACCATAAAATCAATATAATCGGCACAGAATGGTACATCGTGCGACACGATATTACCCTTCGTGCTTTACACTTTTCCTCACAAATTATACATAGAATTACCCTTCATGCTTTAACACTCTTTCACCAAAACAATACACGACATCATCATTCGTGTCTTAACACTCTTCCTCACCCAAATAACAATCACAAGCAATAAGGGCAAGGAAATATATAAAATTACAATAAAATCTCGGCAAGGGAACAATATCAAAAGCATCAACATCCCGGCAAGAGAGATAGCATTAAAAACAACAACATCCAGGCAAGGGAGACAATATAATAATTCTCTTCTCTTTTTCACTTTTACTTCACAACTTGAGCTAATACTCTATAAGGTTCAATTGCCAATTATATTTCCACAATTCATTATGCAACTTGAGCCAACCTCACTATTACTTCCACAAGTTTTGTTCAACAATAGAAATCATCACATAAGGCATGAACAATATAAACAGAGTCACATTAATCATAGTATAAGACTCATGGGCATGCTTGACACCAATGTATAGATACTCGTCACCATGCCTATACATCGTACTCAATAACTAGTACATAGAAAATAGGACACAACTCCTAATCCCTCAAGCTAAGGTTAGACCAAACACTTACCTCGATGCCACGAGCACAATTCACGCCTCAACTACTGCTTTAACTCTTGATTCTACCACTAATTCGCTCGTATCTAGCCACAAGTTATTGAATTATATCAATAAATGCTAAATGAATCGATTCTAATGCATGAAAATAAGTTTTCTAAAGTTTTTCCCAAAAAGTCAAAAATTGACCCCAGGCCCACATGGTCAAAACCCGAGGTTTGAACCAAAACCCGATTATCCATTCCCTCACGAACCCAAATATATAATCTATTTTGAAATCAGACCTCAAATCGAGGTTCAAATCCCCAAAATCTGAAAAACCTAGGTTCTACCCAAAACGCCCAATTTTCTCCATGAAAACCTTTGATTTTGAGTTGAAATCATGAGAAAAAGATGTTAAAGATTAATAAAAACAAGTTAGAAATGACTTACAATCGATTTGCAAGAGTACTTGTCTTTGATAAATCGCCCAAGAGTATTTTGGTTTTGAAAAGGTTAAAAATGGTTGAAATGCGTCTAAGTTATGATTTTGCAGGTTGCAGGTGTCGCAATTGTGACCAGGGTTCACAATTGCGAACCCTTCAGAAGTCTGCTATTCTCGCATTTGTGACAGCAGTTCGCAATTACGAACTCGCATTTGCGATGGGGGAGTCGCATTTGCGACAATGGGGGAGTCGCATTTGCGATCATCCCTGCACAGTCCTTCTCTCATATTTGCGATGGGTTTGTCGCATTGCGAGCTCGCATTTGCGAGCCAGGCTTTGCAAATGCGAAGCCTGCAGGCCTGCAACATACCAGCTAAAAACCTGCAACTTCCTAAGTCCAAATTTCACTCTGTGGCCTATCCAAAAATCACCTGAGCCCTCGGGGCTCCAAACCAAACATGCACACCAACCTTAAACATCATACAGACTTGCTCGTGCGATCAAATCGCCAAAATAACATCAACAACTACGGATTTAACATCAAAATCAAAGAAAAATCTCAAAACTTTCAAAGTATGCAATTTCACAACTACGGTTCTGAATCACATCAAATGACTTCCGTTTCTTACCAAATTTAACAGACGCATCTTAATTATCATATTGAACCTGTACCGAACTCTGGAACTAACATACGGGTCCGATACCATAAATTTTCAAATATAATCAAATTTCCTAAAACTTTTATATTTTCAGTAATATAATTTCCTTCAAAAATTCATTTCTCGGGCTTGGGACGTCGGAATTCGATTCCGGGCATACGCCGAAGTCCCATATTTTCATACGGACCCTCCGGGACTGTCAAATTATGGTTTCGGATCCATTTACTCAAAATATTGACCGAAGTCAACTTAAATTCATTTTAAAGGCAAAATTTATCTTTTTTCACAGATTTTCACATATGAATTTCTGGATACGCGTCCGGACTATACACGCAAATCGAGGTGATACAGAAAGAGGTTTTTAAGGCCTCAAAACACAAAATTTATTTCTAACATAGGTAATGACTTTTTGGGTCATCACAAATAAAGTATCTTCTTTTAGGAAATATCTATATTCATTCAAAGAATTTGTGGATTTTATGCACATATTAACCATTACAGTTTAGCGCTTAACATTCATATATTTTTGGGGCACCTATCTAATTATTTCTATATTGTTAAGGTGATGGGCGAGTTCATGTCTCTATCATAACCCATTTGAAGATAATTTAATATCGGGGCCACATCCAACATTAGTTATCTAGGAATACGAGAAATGGGTTGGTGATGATCTTCTCACTAGACATGAACAAAAGTGTGTTTTTTTCCCGGTATGCCTATTATTTATTTATATGTTTGAAAATAGATACAATATATTTTTTCAATTCCCTGTTGAAGTGATTTGGAAGACCATTACAAGAAGAACAAGTTAACACTGCATATACCGTTGACTTTTGGCGTTGATCAGGTCACTTCAAAAAATTGGTTTTACCTTCTCTCATTTGACGGTAAACTATGGGATGACAATGTAAGCTATACCCCTTCCAAATCCATTTTAGTCCATTTTTTATGATTGGTTTGTCAAATTGTATAATTCATAGCTTAAGATCTCATACAACTTGGAATTTATATTGTGAAAATAGCGAACATACTGTTATTCAAGTGTATTCGTATGTATTTCTATATATTTAATTGTATTCAGATGTATGGGTCATATGTGTATTTCATTGTATGCATTTGTTATTATATTTTTCATGTGCTATTCAAGCATTATGTTTTCTTGATTAGTTTCTGAACTATTCACGTATTTATATTTATTTAGTTAACATAATGTATTGAACTGTATTCTACATTAAATACATATATGTAATCAGCATTATGTATCTTAACAAATGATGCCACTTTTAACAATTCTAGTTTTTTTTAACTTTTAGTTCATAGAATTATGTTCAATCCATTTGTTTTCAACACCTGATACTTCTATATTCAGTTTGTTTTCCTTGATTTCATTCGATGTACTAACTCTATGTATTTAAATTTGTACATAGCATATTGATATCATATTTTACTATCTGAGAAAGAAGGGCAAGTACAACCAAACAACCAACTTTAAGTATACAACTGTTGATTGTATATTTAAGACAAGAATCGCCAAAATCTTCGACAGGTATGCTAATACAAATAGTAATACAAATGTAGCCAAAGAAGAGGATATGGTATGTGAGTACATAAGGGGATACAAATTGCTAGCTAATGTACATTGGCATATTGTTGACAATATCTTGATACCAGTAAACTTGAAGGACAGACTACACTGGATATTGGCAGTTTTCTCATCCAATGAGAGATGTATCAAAGTGTATGACTCATACAGATCTGCAAGTCATGATGCCTATGTATCTTCTGAGATAGAAAATCTTGCTAAGATTGTACCTCTGTATCTATCAATCAGTGATTTTTAGAGAGATAAGCAAGGCATAGATTGGTCTCATGACTTAGCATACACTGACAGGTCACAAACTGATCAATTTGATGATGTTTTCATATCAAATCTGCCTCAACAAAGATCTGGGAGCATGTATGTATTCGATCCTATTGCTTGTATCATTTTAAAATCTAATAATATAAATTATTTTTAATTGTTTCAATCTCCATTTTTAGGGATTGTGGGTTACAAGTTGCGTCATACGTAGAGTTTCTGAGCACTCTTGGGGTGGTTCCACAAACAACATTTGATGCCAATTTACTCAGTCAAAGATATGGTGCTCTCCTCTAGGACTATTCTATGCAGAAGACAGACGCTGATGGCATAAGCGAGAACGAAGCATCCTCAAAGATTGTTAGGCAAATCACGGAGTCAGATTCGTCGTTGAAGATAATGTTAGATTAATTTTAGGTGAATATAGAATACGGAGTTAGACGTATTCGAATATAGAATACGGAGTGTACCCTGGTTTATGTATTCACACAATAGTCTAACATAATAACTAACTATATCCAGAATCTATTCACGAAAAAATCCAAAATGTATTATTGCAAAATATCACCGGAAACTATGACACATCGTTGTAGCACTAATACAACTCAGAATGTTAACTAAGTCCTTCGTGGAGAATTTCTACACGTTCGCTTATTATGTCCTCCCTGCCTACATATGTTACATGAATGTTGATTGTTCTGCTACTGCAATTCATCAAACGACTTATTGCGCTTCTTCTTTGGACTTCCAAGAGGTCTTTTCCATTTGGATGGTAATACAACTTCCTCTGAAATATGTGCTAGCATATTACATTCATTTCGGTCCGGCAGCGGATACACATGCACCTCGTATGTCATTACGACAGATTTTGGTTTTGTAATATTTAGAGCAATAATCTTCTAGCATTAGAAACTTGTTCTTTAATACAGCCTAAACGTGTGGGCATGGTAATTCGTCAACTTAGAACCTCCCACAAACACATTTTCTCTCTAACAGGCACACAGTGTAATGCCTCCCTTCATCGTTCACTGTATGCAAGTACTCAGTCGATGGTACCACCTATATTTAAACATAGCTCTATAAGTTTTGAACACATACAGACAAAAAAATTCATTTATATACCAAATAATAGACGCACTAAATATACATCAGGTTGAATTAAATCAAATATGTATCGAATACTGTGACGACCCCAACCCCAGTCGTGACAGCACCCAACACACTGCTAGGCAAGCCTGACCAATTAAAAACCTTAACCCATTTCCCATACAGTTCATTATTAGCTAACACGAATAAATTACCAAATCATAATACTAGAAGTCTGAAATAAGGGTTAAACAACGGAATTTCGAATAACAATCCTACTACATAGCCCATATAGATCCGGTGTCATAAGTCTGAGCCTCTAACACATAAGTACCAAGCTAATACATAACAATCTAGAGAATACTGAAGAAATAAGAGGATAACAGGGAGAGATCAGGGTTGCAGACGCCATGCATCTACCTTGATGCTCCCAGATATGCGCTGCCCAACTGAAAATCCTCAATAGCAGAATACATCAGAATACATCAGCATAATTGAATTATTTGAATAGAGTAGAATATGAATAAAAATAAAACTTTCGGCCATGCATGTAGACATGGCCTCATTCAAAGTAAGCACCTCATGGTATTTTTTTTCAAGCTTTGTGTACGTCTGTATAGCTTCTTTCCGGTTGCTGCAATTACAACGTCCAAACATCTTCCTAACTTCTTTGAGGAAGTCGTATATTGGCAATTCCCTTGCTGACATTAGTGCGACATTGATTGATTCAGCAATATTTGACGTCATGGTCCATCCCTTGTTAACATGTGCATACAGCCTAGCCCACTTTTCGTATCCAGCTAACTCTAAGTATTCTTTCACCCTAATATCTACCTTCTCCACCTTCTCCATTAGACTGTCAAATTCAGTCTGTGTACGCGTTTGCCATCGAGAAGTATATCTCGCTCAACTTTGCATGGATCTTTTTGAATTTCTTATATACGTTGTTCCATAGAGGCCATGTACAAGCAAAATGTGGTACATATGGTACACTCTCGATACAAATTTAATGATACTCTCATTTCAATCTGAAATGATGCACATGTTTTCCCTCTCACCATATGCTTTCTTGAATTGCTCAAAGAACCACGACCAAGCATCATCGTTCTCTGAATCAATAACACCATATGCTAGTGGCAATATATGACTTGTAAATACAATTGCATACATATTTTTAAAATATGTATTTAAATCTTTAAAATGGAACTCATTTTATATGACATAGTTATTAATATTAATAAAATTAATTATAATCCACATACTCACCCACACCATCTAACGTGCTGGCCGAGACAAATGTCCCGGTGTAATAAGATTTTAGGTGACTTCCATCCTCAACCACAATGGGTCTACAATGATCGAACCCCTTTATAAAGGCATACAAAGATATATACACATACATGAACTCCTTCTCTAGCGATTTTACCATTCTAATGTGCGAATCTGGATATGTCATATCCATTATATATAAGTATCCTGGTAATTTTTTGTATGAATCAGCTGGTTCAACTCCAAAAAAATTCATTGCCTTTTCTTTAGCTCTCCACGCCAATATGTAGCTAATATCCACACCTAAATCTATTTTCACATCATCAATTATATCTTTTGGGGTGGGCCTAATCATACCACCTATAAGGCTGCTACTTGCCTGGCGTTGCTCATATACCTTATCCTTCAACGGACATGTATGCTTATCATTGAACTCTCTCACTTTTAATAGTTCTGATTTGTTAGTGCTAGAAGCCTTAAAACCTCCATTCACAATCTTCTGACATACATAATAATGCATAGTTGTAAAGAATTTATCATTATACACATGATCAATATAAATGCTAACAAAAAATACACCCATATACATTTGAATACATTATTACATATATATACAAATACATACAATGGTATACATTTAAATATGTCTGAATTCACCTATAGTTATATGCATACATCTAAATACAACTAATACACCAAAAAGGAAAACAGTGAGAGCCACTGTAATAAGTTTTTAACGGTAAAATACACAATAATACATGTATTTGAAATACATAAAAAATATAGAATCAAAAAAGTGATGGTCAAGTGAAAATTCCAAATACACCTAAATACATCTACATGCCAATTACAACTCCTACCAGGAATACAATATACAAAAAATAATGAATAGTTAAGAACACTCAAACCTGATAGCATTAGACCTATCAACCCAGAATTGAAACCTTGAGATATAGCATAATGCTCCATCACCTCTTTCAATGTAGCCTTATCCTTATATACTTGTCCAGCCATAACCTCCCTTTGATTAGTTTTTGAAATTATCAAATCATTGTCTAGTTCGAACACCCCAATTGGTTCTCCGAAATTGACAACATGAAGAGCAAGTGTATCAGATGTATTAAAATTATACCTTTGAACCGCTTCGTCTATTTGCACAATGTCACCTTGAATTATACTACCTCTGGATACAACTTCTTTATCAATCGTTGTTATGCACAAAGGATACATCTTGAATTCTCTGTTCTCTTTTTTCAACTAAGCATACTCCATGTAACACATATCATTATGTATTTCCATTGACGTGCAATTTTCTTCTACTTTGTATTGAATTTTAATGGACTTTAAGCTCAAATCTATGTCCAGTTGATTAGAAACTGACGCAGCCAAATCATTATACGTCGCATACTCCTTTATCAGTATTCCCTCAATTGAATAATCAACATAGTTACTCTCACCATTCCACTTGCCAGAATGACGCAATAACACTATTAAACTTGCTATATGTATAATCCAATCATACCTTATTTCGGTATACAATTGTATCAATCACAATTTTTTGTGATTGAAAAGGGAACTAGGTACGTACTTGGAACAACAGAAAAAAATGGAGAATTGAAATTCCAAAGGTTGCTCTGTTTTTTGCTGTTTTTCTAATTGAAAAACTTTTGTGAAGGGAGGAATACAGATTATGGGCGATAGTTTGTGTTACTTGAGTTATATTAGGAGAATACTTGGTTAATTGATTTCCTTTTTTAAAACAGTTGAAAGGTCCACATTTTATGCAATATATGTTACTGTATTCATGAATACAGCTAGTGAATACAGTTGAATTCAACAACTGATTAGCTGGACTTTCTTGATTCACGCCTATTTTTGCTATTGTATTCATGAACACAATAGTTTAAATACATCAAATACATCTTATAACAATAAAAAATGTATCTACAATCTGTAATATAGCAAATGATATTTATAGATAGCTGATTACTACTCCCCAAGAGCAAGGTGAGAAGTTCTTGGAGGGAAGGATGCCGAGAGTCTATTTGGAAATAACCTCTCTATCCCAGGGTAGGGGTAAGGTCTGCGTACATACTACCCTCCCCAGACCCCACTAAGTGGGATTATACTGAGTTGTTGTTGTTGTTGCTGATTACCACTAAAAGATAGTGCCTTATGAAAATTTCTCTTTGCACAAGTTAGAATTGGATAATATAGGCCATAGCAAATGCGAGACAAGAAATATAAGTAATTAATATGTAGGTTTTGTTTGTTGAAATGGATCCGATTTGCTGCTTTAGAATGTTCACGGTTTGCTTTACAACTTGGGCCTTCGGGGAATTCAACCCATCTTGACCTTATACAATGTTTTGGATTTGGACAGGCAAGGCCGAGTTGAAACAGGTCTTTTTGGGTGAAGTGCACAAATAGCCCTTTTAAGACCCCAATTTAAAGAATAATCAATATTTGTAAAGAATAATCAATGTTTAGATTAATATTTGTATTTAATCATCTCACAATCAACTTCAAACATATATGTTTGTTTGCTGTGAAAATGGTAATAATAATTAAATTTGTTGATGGGACTCTAAAAATACGTGATCTATTTTTATGCTAGTAGTTAAGCAGTTGATGCTAGATATATGAGATTTAGAGACAAAATAAAGTTAAGGAGAGAGCTAAAATCAAATCGATAATCTGGTTATTCGGGGCCTTGAGCCTGTCGATTCGGGCCTCGAGGTCGATCTCTGGGCTCGGCTACGAGCTATCGAGGGTAATTGGCATAAGGATTAATAATTATAAAATAATCAATGAAGGATCTTTATGGCCAATGGTAAGCAATAAATGAAGAATATATATGAAGATAATAAAAGGAAGCAATAATATCAAGAGAGTATATTATAGAGCAAAAAGAATGTTCTTGTATATTTCTTGTGGAGTAGCTGGAACAACAGAGGCTTACAAAGTGTCAAAGACCGCCTTTATATCAGAAGAAAATCCCAACATAGTGCAAATAACATTAATGACAAAGAAGTAGGGATGTGTGTAACGACCCGACCGGTCGTTTTTGAAATTTACGCCCCGATAGCACATTAACTGCTTTCCCTAAGTTCATTTCTGCTATTTTGGTTTGCCAGGATGTTCGGAATTAGGATTTGTAGTATTTTGGGACACTTAGTCCCTAAATGAGAGCTTAAGAGTTGAAAAATGATCCGTATTTGGAGCAGTGTTAGGACGACCTCAGAATGGAAATCCGATGGTTCCGTTAGCTCCGTTAGGTGATTTCGGGGTTGGGAGCATGTTCGGAATGTTATTTGGAGGTCCGTAGCTCTTTTAGGCTTAAAATGCCGAAGTTTGAATTTTTGAAGTTTCCGGTCCGATAGTGAGTTTTTGATCCGAGGGTCGGATTTGAATTCTGGAAGTTTCTATAGCTCCATCATGTCATTTGGGATGTATGTACAAAATTTCAGGTCATTTGGACAAGGTTTGGATAGAGTTTTAATCGAAAGTGTGTTTGGTTGGAATTTGAAGTTCATAGGCTTGAATTTTTGATTAATTCGTGTTTCCGGCGTTATTTTAGGTGGTTTAAGAATTTGAGCAAATTTAAATGATCTTATGGGACATGTCTGTAGGTTTGGTTGAGGTCCCGGGGGCCTCGGGTGTGTTTCGGATGCTCAACGGAGCAATTT
>MU705135.1:7886-30799 GCA_026770625.1 Nicotiana glauca
GCTTAAATTACTCCTATAAAATTTCTTAGAATTAGGATTTTTTTCTTTATCATTTAAATTTTTAGGAATTAATTGCATGATTTTGTGTTTTGTTTGCATCCTTGTGTGTGCGTTTCTTTTGTAATTGATATAATTCAAAAAAAATATAAAATAGCATCAAAGTTCCGATTTTAGCATTTTCTATTAGTAAAATCAATAATACAAAAATAAAAAAATAACAAAAATAATTCTTTGCATTTTTATTTTTAATTTTTCCTTAGTTTGCTTTTAAATTAGGAATTAACTTATTTAGAAATTAATTAGTATAATTTTAGAGTAAATTTGGGTCCTTACTTTAACCTTGCATTTAATAAAATCAGAAAATTTAAATAAAAAAAATAGTAAATAAAAAAATAAAAATAAAAAAGAAGAAGAGAAAGCAAATAAAAAGATTTAAATAAAAGTCTAGTCTTAGTAATACCCAATTTTGGGCCATGCCTAAACCCAATTTCACCCCAAAATCCGGCCAAAATGGCCCAAGTGCACCCCTACCCGGTCCAAATGATCATACCCCTAAGACTAATAAAACGACGTAGTATAGGAGGGATACTACGTCGTTTTGAATTAGTGAGGCCAAATTAAATCATGACCGTCCATTTCTCATCATCCAACGGCCTTCATTCGATCAATGTTTTTAATAAAAATGTCTGAAAACTCTTCATTAACCCTAGATCAAACTCGTCTTCCTCGTACCACTGTTCCTCCGCCGTCCGCCGCCGGCCGAAAATCGCCTCCGCCGGCGGCAATTCTCCAATGGGACCCAAATTTACACCGTAGATGCTCCTCCACCCCCTCTTTCCATATATGGGCTCAGTTTCTCTCAAATCATAACCAAACCTCTCAAATATTAGATCGAAAAATCCGTCCAAAACCTCAACTAATCCAAATCCAACCAAATTCACACCCTATACTCTCCTAACCCCTCGCTTCCCGAATCCTTATCTAGAATCTTTCAAATTTTGCCAAAACCCCTCGAACTTTAGATCTTAAACCGGCGGAACCCTAAGAAATTTGGGGTTCCTGGAATTTTCACCAATTCCCTGAGTCCAGAGCTCGAGTCAAGCTTCGAGATAATGTGTTCGTGTGTTTTTGTTAAAGAACAAACGTTCGCATGATTCTAGGGTTGAATCGAAGTCCAGTCAGATTAATTGCAAAATCAGTAAGTTTTCCTACTACTTCTCTTTTCTTTTATTATTTGAATACCAAAATTAGTTTAAACCTTTGGTTAATTCGTTCATGTATGCCTCTGTAGGTTTTGTTTAGTTTAGAAATGATTTGGGTCTGCTCATATTAGGTTAGTTTAATTCGTAATAGGTCTGTTTTAATTCATAAATTGGTCATCGATTAATGTTTGTTCATGATTAATCCTGCTTTGGTGATCGTTAGTGTAATTTTTTTATTTTGGTTTAGTTCATGGTTAGTCCTGTTTCATGGATTCTGATTAGTTAATTCAGTGTTAGTTCTTGTTCTTTAATGATTCACTTTTTAGTGTAATTAGTCTATTGTTAGTTGATAACTGGGTAGTAGTGTTATTTAGGATTGATTTTCAGTCTCAATTAGCATCAATTGGATTCAATCTTAGAATTTTTGAAATTATTTTGGTTATAACTGAATAGTTTAGACCATTTTTAGTTAACCATGGTTAGTAAAAAAGGGTTGAGGTCAACTAGTACAGGATTAGTAATTTCAAACAAATTCAGGGGTAGTTTGGGCACTTAGAAATGCACAAGAATGTTGTAGATAAGGCTAGAATACCCTAGACCCTTCTATAATAAGGCTTTAGTTTAGATTTCAGTAATTTAGTGCAGTGACTTGAGAAACAAGTCAAAACTTTAGGACTAGTAAGCAATTTCTGAAATAAAAAAGGGAGAAAATGAGTGAAAACTTCCAGAACCTTCTGCCCCTTCTTCCTGCCTATAAAAGGCATGTTTAGTGCCTTTATTAACAGGTTTCACATCTCTGAAAATTCCCCAAATTTCCAGCTTATAATTTCCCCCCAAAATCCATTTCTGAAAACCTGAATCTCCAATTTGAATTTCAAAATCCAAAGAAGTTCAAATCTGAAGTCCTATAGTTCTAGAAACCTTCTTTAGATCTTAATTTTTGCCAAAAAATCCAAAAACATACAAAAATATAGTAGAAAAAACCAAAAAAAAGCACAAAAACTGGAAATTACTGTTCTATTGAAGTGTTCTTCACAACAATTTCAACTTCCAGCTTCAAAGTTGAATTCCTGGTTTTCAGTACTTCCTGTTTCAGTACTTGAGATTTTTGAAGTTTCTGAGCCAATTTCGAGTTGAATCTGGGATTATTTGAGTCAAATTTTGGCTTATTTGCTGATTGTGTGAGCTGCTATGACTGGCTGTTGATACTGTTGATTATTCAAACTTGCTGGTTGATCTCTCCGTTTCCTTCTTGTTTGCTGCTTCCGGGTACACGCCTGAATCTGCACTGATGTAGCTCTGAATTAGAATTGATAGTACAAAAATGTTTCACCGGATCCATGCTTGTTAATTTCATCTGCATTTGTAGTACAAATCCTAGTTAATCTACATTGCTTAGCATAGTTTAATGTTGATATATTTTAAACTTTTGAACTGTGTAATTGGACTGTTATCACTTGATTGTATATAACTGATCCTAATTGTAGATTGTTTTAGACTTTTAGGATTGTTTTGACATTTGACCTGACAAAATATAATGCTGATAATTTGGTTAAGGTTCATGTTGATATATGAAAAGCATGCACGGACATAATCCATGTAGATCAACCTGTTAATTTAGCTGTTAAATTCCAGCATTTCGATTCAGAAAATAAAAACTCAAAGCAAAAAATGTATTTTAGTGTTTATCTTCAATTGTTTTCGCTAGCTTTGAATTCAAAAGCAAATTGAGAAGTAAATTGACAGTTACATTGAATTGGCATATTTTGTTCATTATTCAAGTGGATGAGTCCAATTGCCTAAGGCTTTTGCAATAAATTTATTTGGGCTTATTCATAAGCCCGAAGCTGAAAGCCCCATAGCTACAAAACTATATATCTGGTTTTCAATTGAGATCCGGGCTTAATGGTTGGCCCAGGCAAATGGCAGGTCATAGAACCATTTAATTGTGCTATTATGTCGGGCCAAGTTTTAACAATTTAAAAATGCTAGGAGCTGAAAGTCCTTTAAAATCAAGCTAGAAATATGGGGATTAATTTGCAATACAAATTTAGGTTCTCGAGTTAGGTAGCGGGTTCAAATTAAGAGGGTCCTCCCTTTTGTTTGAATTCGAACTTGAACGCGAGGTCCAAATTTATAAATGCAAATTAATTAGGCCCTTTTAGAGACAAAAAAAAATAGAAAATCGTAGTTTGCTTTAGGTTGGCCTTTAAATAAAAAAGTGAGATGAGCCTCGCCAAACAAAAATGCATAAGTTGTGGGGCCCTCATTAAATGCTTAATTAAAAATACTTAGAATTCGGGGCGTGTCATTTAGCAAATTTCACGGCCCTCCGAAAAGATAATAACCCGTTAGTCGCTTTAGGCGCGCTTTTAATAATTTTACCTTCTTCAATACCGGTGTGCATATTATGCAACCCAAATTCAAATCCAAAAACATTGAATAAGAATGTGTCAAGGATCCGGGTGCATTTCATGTGACGTGATCCAAAAACACGTTTTTAAACGACGTTCACTTTCTTAAAAAATTAACCAAAAAGCGGTAAATAATCTTAAAATTGCACTATGGGATAACATGTATAAAAAATCGGATTTTAGCCATTTATGATAGTTTAAGCGACCGTGCTAGAACCACGGGATCCGGGGGTGACTAACACCTTCCCTCGGGTGAACAGAATTCCTTATTCAGAATTTTTGGTTCGCAGACTCTAATTGGGAAGTCGAAAATTTTCCTCGATTTGGGATTCAAGTTAAACCGGTGACTTGGGACACCAAAAGCCAATCCTATCCCAAGTGGCGACTCTAAAAATAAATAAATAATTCCATTTCGAATAATGTCACTTTAAATGGAAAAACACCCTTATACATTTATCCTTTGGGGTAGGTGTGTAAAAAAGGAGGTATGACAGCGCTGGCGACTCTGCTGGGGAAACAAACCCAGAATTTCGATTCAGGGTTCGAGAATTCGAGCTTAGTACAATTTTTATATTTGGCTTTATCTGATTTTTCTACATGTTCCATGCTATATGTGCTAAATGTTTTACCGCTTTGATATTTGTTAAAATTGTATATATAAACCCCTTCCTCTCTCTGAGTCTTGTACATCATGGAGAAGGGTGCACTTCGTGTAGATTCGCTTATGTTTAGAGTCTTTCCCAATTTAGAACGAGGTTGGATAAGTTGCTAAGCCGGCGGAGCTTCTGTATCCTCGGTACGCTGCCTCCCCCTAGGCTTGAGTTGTCCGATCGGGTAAGCCAGGTCTAGACCAATAAGCCTAGGGTTTAAACCTAGAAGAACAAAAACTCATGCCGGATCCCTAGTAGGACGCTTGTTTGCATCATGTGCATTTGACTTAGCGGACTCAACACAGGGGTTGGGTCCGTCTAGGACAGGTGACTCAAAGGGGTTGGGTCCGTCTAGGACAGGTGACCAGAAATGAATTGACCATCCTGATGCATCTTACGTGCTACTTGCGCATTTATTTGCTCGGCTTTGCATGTTGACAGGCTTGTCTAAATGAGTGAAAATTGAGAAAATAAGCAGTGTTAGGATTAAGTGAGGGTGACCATTTGTTTTGAAAAAACTCAACACCCAAATAGTACCGAAATGCTGCCGAATTTTTGAAAAATGAAAAAAGAAAAAAAGAAAAAAGAAAAAGAGAAAAAAAAATAGAAAGAAAATTGTTGTTCAAAATAGTTTTGATTTTGGCAAGTCTGCCCGAACTACGCTGGTTTGTTTCTCACCGGATGTGAGATACGTAGGCAACCCTCATCGGGTCCAACCTCCCTTTTGCAAAAATAGTCAAAAATATCAAAATTTTAATTTTTAGTCATAAATAAGTCGGGTGATGTCATTCTTGTTTAAAATAAGCCGAATGTCCCCAAAAGGGCGCCAGAAAGCCATTTTTGCAAGAACAGCCACCCTGAGTTATTTTTAAATGGTTTGCGGGCACAACCTTAAAATTTTCCTCCCAGAAGTGCTGAAAGGCTGTATCTGTAAAACCAAGTCCTTATTTTTTTTTTAAATAAAGAAAATTTTGAAAAATAGCCACTTTTTCCTTTTAGGACAAAATAAATCATTAAAATACTCCTTAAATGTCTTTCTTTCATAAGTAAAAAAAAATAAATTTTGAAAAATTGAGTCCGAAAAATATTTTTGCTCAAAAATCCAAAACATTTTCGTAAAAGTCCCACTTTCGAAAATTAAGAGGCAATTTTCAAAATCCAAAAGAAAAATATTTTTCTTCCGTGTTAGAAAAAGAGAAAATAAATAAAAATTCAAACAAAAATATTTCTTTTTACTTCTAAAATTCTCAAAGTTCCAATAAAAAGAAGAGGAATTTTTAGAAGTCTTTCTTTCAAAAAATAAAAAATCAAAATCAAAAATATTTTCCTTTTTCTTCTAAAGTATTTCTTTCAAAATTCAAAAAAAAAAAGAAAAAGAAAAAGAAAAAGAAAAAGAAAAAGAAGAGTTAGCTTATTTACTTGATTGCAAGAACTACCTGGTCTGATTCATGGAGGGCCATGATACGTAGGCAATCTACATAAGATTCGACCGTAATCCAAAGAAAAAGAGAAGAGAAATATGAAGGAAAAATAAGAGAAAAAAAAACGCAAAGGAAGAAAATAAGGCATTGAAAGAAAAACCATGGCCAAAGAAAAGAAAAATCAGAAAATGAAAATGAAGAAGAAGGAAAAGAAAATGAGAGAAAACAAAACAAAAAGAGGAAGAAAAGTGAAGGGAACAAGAGAAAAGACGGGATGACATATGCAACGGTAGCACACATGATATTCATTTAACTGTATAGGTGCATCACACTCTAATGTGCGGTTCCCTATCTGTTATCTGTTTCAAACAAACCATTGTTGTTGTCAATTCCAGCTTAGTTTTAGAAACGGTGGTTGGTTTGTGGTAAGCTGGCATCACATCAATACTTCGCCAGATCAAGAGCCAGCATAGAAATGTCTACAGATATGACTATGCCGGCAATTCCCATATCCGAAGACAGCCCCATCTCGGGGGTCCCGGCCTCTTAATCCATTATAGCTGAGGAAAATCGGATATTGCGCCTGCGATTGATGGAAATGTGGGATGCTTGGAACAACGGAAAGGAACCTCCAAGTACCATCCTCGGATTCCCGAAGTTATTCCCTAGATCTGGAGGTGTTACCACTGTCCCCATCAGCCACCCAAACATTCCTCTAGGGCAACCTACCATAACTGCTCATTTCTTCAAAACACCTTCTGAGGCTCGCCCCCAGGTGTTCCCGTCTAGACTTGCTCCCAACATCTTCACAGCACCACCATCCTCCGCAACCACACAACCATCACTACTGAAGCATGATTTCGACTCCTCGATCTTCACATTCCAGAATCCCGTCTTTCAGGCTGACCCTCCTTATTTTCCTCAATATACTTACTCTCAGCCACCATATGAGCTTATGTCGGGGCAGGACAAAACTCCCAAGGCCTCAGAGCAGGATTAGATGGCAAAGAGAATGAGAAGCCTCGAGCAAAGCTTAAAAAATATGAGAGGCTTGAGCGGGGCAGAAGAGTGTCTCCTATACAGACCTATGTATGTTCCCGCATGTGCACTTGACGTCAGGGTTCAAAACACCAAAATTTGAGAAGTATGACAGGCACGGTGACCCCATTGCTCAACTGAGTAAGTATTGCAATCAGTTACGGGGAGCCGGTGGCAAAGAAGAATTATTGATGGCATATTTCGGGGAAAGCTTAATTGGCATCGCTTCAGAGTGATATATGGACCAAGATGTCTCGCGTTGGCATATTTGGGATGATCTGGCCCGAGACTTTGTTCGACAATTTCAGTACAATATAGACATCGCGCCAGACAGGAACTCCTTGGCGAATCTAAAGAAAAAGCCCTCGAAAAGTTTCCGCGAGTATGCAATTAAGTGGCGCGAATAGGCGTCAAGAGTGAAGCCTCCAATGGATGAGGTAGAGATGGTCACTATTTTCCTTCAAGCCCAGGAAGCAGACTACTTTCAGAATATGATGTCAGCCATGGGCAAGCCTTTCGCATAGGCAATTAAAATCGGAGAAATGGTAGAAAATGGGCTAAAAACGGGCAGAATTTTGAGCCAGTCGGCCATAAGAGCAACCTCCCAAGCTATCCAAGGCGGGTCTGGGGGAATGGCCAAAGGCAAAAAGAAAGAAGAAACAGTTATGGCAGCATTGGGAGGAAGAAGATATCGGGCTCCAAGACCCGTATTCTCTTAAAGAACCCCTCAACATTACTATCCTCACACTGATATGACTTATGTTCCCCCACCTTATGCGGTAATGCTCAACCTTTCGGCCGACCGCAACCACAAGCTAACCAAAACCAACCTCCATTCCAAAGAAACCAGCCTCCTTACCAAAACCAATATAATCCCCAACCACCACAAAATAACTTCCGCACTCGGGAACCACCCAGACGACCAAATTTTACGCCGATTGGTGAACCCTACTCCAGTCTGTTCCCGAAGCTCGTCCAGATGAATCTGCTACAACCCATCCCCTAAAATAGGCAGAACCCGGAATCTCCATCCTATCAACGGGGTGTTCGATGTGCTTATCACTCAGGAGCTGAGGGGCATAGTACTGATAACTGCTGGACATTGAAGAAAGCTGTAGAAGATTTGATAGAACAAGGAAAAATAATGTTGAGGGATGAAGAAGCCCCGAATATGACCAATAATCCGTTGCCCGCTCACAACAACGAGCCGATAATTGGGATGATTTGTGAAGATTGGGAATTTGATCCAGCCCTAAAAGCCATAATTGCTATCGCTGATGCGGAAAGGAAACCCAAGGCAGCCCCGATGCAGGAAAAAGGGGAGAAGAAGAATAAAATTGTCAAAACTGAGCCTGAGAAGAAAACTGAAACAAAAGCAGAGACTGCCTCCTAAAAACGGGGTTCTTTATATTCCGTGAGGTCGCCAAGAGAAACCACTGGTTTTGAGCGCTCCAAAGAAGTTTGAGGTGAAAAGGGGGACACAAATGTATGTGCCGAAAGGAGCTTATGTGGTACGGGGGACAATTAAACCGCCTCGGCTGAGTGAGCCAGTGGTTATTGGACGCGTACCACAGAAGCCAATGATAGACCCCTCTGCAGTGCCATAGAACTACCAGCAAATAGTGGTGACATACAAGGGCAAGGAAATCTCGGGAGAGCTTCCAGGAAAAGTCCCTGTTGTGGATCAGTTAAGGAAATATCCTGAGCAGGTGTCACTTTTGTCATTGGTGACGAAATCCTCCGAACATCAGAGGATCCTAATGAAAACTCTGAATAAGGCATATGTGCCAATTGAAACTTCAGTTGAACAACTTGAAAGAATGGCAGAAAGATTCTTCGCCGTCAATCAACTCTCTTTCAGTAAAAATGATTTGCCTCTAGAGGGAGCAGCCCACAACAAAGCCTTGCATCTGACTGTCAAATGTGAAGGTTACTATGTCAAGCGATTCATTGTGGATGGAGGCTCGGGGGTTGACATCTGTCCACTCTCCATATTACAAAGGATGGAAATCGGGACGGGAAGGATTCGTCTGAATAATGTTTGTGTGAGATCTTTTGATGGTGTTAAGGGGGATACCATCAGTGAAATTGACTTGATATTAACCATAGGCCCCGTGGATTTTATGGTAACCTTCCAGGTGTTGGACATGGATACATCTTACAATTTTCTTCTGGGAAGACCCTGGATCCATTCTGCAGGAGTTGTGCCCTCCACCCTCAGCCAAATGGTGAAATTCGAGTATGAAGATCAGGAAATCGTGGTCCACGGAGACGACGAGCAGTCCATCTATCGCGGCCCATCTATCCCATGCTTGGAGGCGAGGGAGGGAAGTGAGCATATTGTCTATCAAGCCTTTGAAATTGTGGTAGCTGACCAGTACGAGGAAGGAAATCTGTGCCCCCAGCCTTTCATGTCTAATGCTTCAATCATGGTGGCCAAAGAAATGATTAGACACGGTTTCAAACCAGGAAAAGGATTGGGAAAAGCTTTACAAGGAATATCCAAGCCGGTGACTCTACCCACAGCAGAAAAATTCTTCTGGATAGGCTTCCACCCTACCCCAGATGATGAGAAATGGGCCGAGGAAAGAAAGAAGGAAGGATGGGTTCTGCCACAACCAGTGCCACATCTCTATGATACTTTTGTCAAGCCTAAGTATAGTGAAGAGGAAGACGATGAGGTTTTCACAACTGAAGAAATTGAAGAAATATGTGGGGCAATGAGGAAAATGCTCTACGAAACCCACATGGTCCAGCCGGGAGAGGGCACTAGAACTGCTGAGGTGTTATACATGGGACCAGATGCTAAACTCCAAAACTGGAAGGCTACGCCTTTCCCGATCAGGCGGGAGTCCCGGTAGACCCGTCCTGCCACTTTTTCTGCATCCCGAGTTATTCCAGGGTGTAACCCGGATGTTTCCTATAGTTTCTTGTCTTTAAATTCCCGAACGTGAACCCTGTTATCTTCAAAATTCCAAGAAATGAAATCAATATTTCATCGTTCATTTTTCTTTATTCTTTCTGATTTTGCTATGTTTCCCCTTCATTTCTTCTCTTCAGCTCTAAGAATGCAGCTTTAAATAACATGACATGCTTGCGGACTTCACGCCTAGATTCCAAAACGCTGTCAGATTTCGAAATCATGAATCAAGAGTCGAAACGCAAAGAAGGTAACTTGAGGAGATAAAACAAAGAATTGGAACAATTGAAGGAAAATTGGTTCGCGAGTTGGAAAGGTCCATACATTACAACAAAAGAGTGCACTCGAGGCACATCCGGGCAGTTGTACCAATAAAGAATGGTCCGCACCTATAACAACAAAGTGCGTCCCAGGAATTTTTGAAGGGGGGCAACTCGTGTTAAGACGCATCCCCCCTCACCACCAGGAAACAGAAGGAAAATTCGCTCCTAATTGGAAGGGTCCATACATCATCTGGAAAATATTTCTGAGAGGAGCACTGTATCTGGGAGACATTGAAGGAAATGACCCTGAAATAGCAGTCAATGCAGATGCAGTAAAAGGGTACTATGTCTAGACCTCCTGCGGCGATGGCTTTTGTGTAATTGAGATGATGAAGGCTTTCCTTCCCGCTACCCCAAACACTATCAATCCTTCGTAAACCCTTTAAGCCGGTTATGTTTTTTTTTGTTCACCCTCTTTGGAACCTGGAAGTACTATCGAAAAAAAAAGGAAAGGAAAAAGAAAAAGAAAAGAAAAAACAAAAACAAATAAAATAAAAACAAAAACAACAAAAACAAATGTTTGCCTGAACTACATTTGACTTGATTCCGAAAGGATACGTAGGCAGCCTCTCGCTGGAGTTCAGTCACACCAAAACAAAAATCCCAATTTCCCCAAAAACCGAAATTGGGGCAGATGATATGATGGTTCGGCTATGAATCCGCCAAAACAGTTCCAAAGTTGTAGTTCCGCCCAAAATCCTTTTTACCCAAAGACCTTTTTCCAGTCCTTCCGATCAATTGGCAAAGGCAAGGAAATGAAAAACATCATTGTTGGGATCCGATGCAATTCAAATTGAGAGAAATAAAATGAGAGAGTCTTATCGGTGAAAACCTCCGGGCACCATAAGGTGATGGCAAGTAGAGAAACTGAAAATGAGAGATTCTGCTTAGTGAAAACTCGCAAAGAGCACTATCGGGCGACGGTGAGAAGAGAAATGAGAGAGGTCGATTCGTGAAAACCCGCAAAGGGCGCTGTCGGCCGAAAAGAAGACATCTCACCACTAAAAGAGTCCTGACATGGTTCCCTGGTTTTGAAATGTAGATCAATGGGTCCACAAGAAGCTGGAAAGTTTTTGTGTCGGGCATCCAGTCCAAGAAGCATATCATGTCATTTGAAGCCAGCATGCACACCCCAGATAAGTCCTTCTTTTCCCCCGAAAGGGACGCTTCTCTTTAAACTCAGTTGCTTGCCTTTTGTATATTTCTTCCTTGAATCCCTTTCGGTTTAACACTGATTCTGGAATTACTACAAAGAAAGGTGGCAGGATTGGTTCTATCGGGCTCCGCCTGGCAAAAGCCGGAGAAAATGCCCAGCCTCAGCCAGTGCGTCAGGCCAATCCCGAATGACCATAGTGGTTGATGCTTTCGAAGTAAAGACATTGGAAAAGAAAGAAAATCAAAGGCAAGGGCAGAATAAAGTTAAAACGCCAGAGCCCACACGGGCGAGTCATTGTGAAACCCTGAGAGTTGAACCTGGTCGGTTTGAAAAGAGATTCACCCTCAAGGCCAACAAGCAGCAAACTTCTCAACGGAAATGGGGCCGGGATCAAGCGATTAGGATGATCAAGGCCACAAAACCAACCACCATTTCAAACTAACAAAATTTTTCTTTGTTGAAAAAAGGTCTTATTCAGAGCAATCGTGCAAGAAGCAGGTGCAACCCAAAAAGAAATGAAATGCGCAAGCGCTGAAACAGCTTTGCAGCAGGAAAACGACCAAAAAGGAAGTTTCCCCAAAATTCTTTCATGCATTTTGCTAAATAAAAAGGAAAACATATAAGAAGAAAAGAAATGAAAATGAAAATCCCAAAAGAAAAACAAATCATGGTAGCAAGGAGCTTTTTCTTTCCAAATCCAGGCCAAAAAATCGAGGATCTCCCTGGCATAACCCAAAGAGCTTTTTCTTCCCAAATCCCGGCCAAAAAACCGAGGATCTCTCTGGCATAACCCAAGGAGCTTTTTCTTTCCAAATCCCGGCCAAAAAAGCAAGGATCTCCCTAGCATAACCCAAGGAGCTTTTTCTTTCCAAATCCCGGCCAAAAAATCGAGGATCTCCCTGGCATAACCCAAGGAGCTTTTTCTTTCCAAATCCCGGTCAAAAAATCGAGGATCTCCCTGGCGTAACCCAAGGAGCTTTTTCTTTCCAAATCCCGGCCAAAAATCCGAGGATCTCCCTGGCATAACCCAAGGAGCTTTTTCTTTCCAAATCCCATCCAAAAAATCGAGGATCTCCCTGGCATAACCCAAGGAGACTTTTCTTTCCAAATTCTGGCAAAAAAACCAAGGATCTCTCTGGCATAACACAAGGAGCTTTTTCTTTCCATATCCCGGCCAAAAAATCGAGGATCTCCCTGGCATAATCCAAGGAGCTTTTTCTTTCCAAATCCCGGCCAAAAAAAACCGAGGATCTCCCTGGCATAACCCAAGGAGCCTTTTCTTTCCAAATCCCGGCAAAAAAAAATTCGAGGATCTCCCTGGCATAACCCAGGGAGCTTTTTCTTTCCGAACCCCGGCCAAAAAACCGAGGATCTCCCTGGCATAACCCAAGGAGCTTTTTCTTTTCAAATCCCGGTGAAAAAACTGAGGATCTCCCTGGCATAACCCAAGGAGCTTTTTTCTTTCCATCTCCCTACATAACCCAAGAAGCTTTTTTCTTTTCATCCCGGCATAACCCGAGACCCTTTTCATTTTCCAGCATAACCTGGATCCATCCACAAGGGTACACAATTCTGATTTGACTGCTTAGATATGTGTCACAACTAACTCACGAAATTTTTCTAGTGAAAACTGGGGCAAAAAATTTCGTTCGTTTGTTTGTTTTGGTATCTTAAGCAGGTCGACCTCAACACACAAGGTGCGAGATGACCAATGGAATATGTCTCAATCCAGAATCAAGAAAAGAAAAAAAGAACAAAAAGAAATAAACTCAAATGTGAAGCAAGCAAGGGTGAGGAATGCTCAAAATCTGATTGAAGTCACAAGCTCCGCCGATCCTATTTTGACCCAATGTTGTATGAAGAAGTAAACACCTACAACTTGCGAGCATCAAGATTCAGATCGGAGTCCACAGCAAAATCAGCTAAGACTCAAGATCAAGTTTCAAGAGAATTATAGATAGGAATCTTGTAACTCATAGTTGATAGGCATAGCTAGCTTAGCTTGGATTTTCCTTTTTGGTGTAATAAGGAGGTCAGCAAGCAGTAGTAGCAGCAACACCAGTGAAATCACAGCTCTTGGTAGTCCCAGCTACCAAACCTTCCAGAACTACACTGACCTGATTCCTTTATAGCCAAGGATATGTAGGCAACCTTTGAAGCAAGGTTCGGTCAGACGGTTTTCAAAATGCTTCTCATGAGTGTCGAGCAGGCAAAAATCCTTCATGGTGCTCATTTATCTTTGCCTGAAAACCCTTCATGTCTTCGAGCAAATAGGGACAGTTGTGAGCACGTGATTTTTACCACGCTTAAATTACTCTTATAAAATTCCTTAGAATTAGGATTTTTTCTTTATTATTTGAATTTTTAGGAATTAACTGTATGATTTTGTGTTTTGTTTGCATCCTTGTGTGTGAATTTCTTTTGTAATTGATATAATTCAAAAAAATACAAAATAGCTTCAAAGTTTCGATTTTAGCATTTTCTATTAGTAAAATCAATAATACAAAAATAAAGAAAACAACAAAAATGATTCTTTGCCTTTCTATTTTTAATTTTGCCTTAGTTTGCTTTTAAATTAGGAATTAGTTTATTTAGGAATTAATTAGTATAATTTTAGAGTAAATTTGGGTCATTACTTTAACCTTGCATTTAATAAAATCAGAAAATTTAAAAAAAAAGAGTAAATAAAAAAAAACAAAAAGAAGAAGAGAAAGCAAATAAAAAGATTTAAATGAAAGTCTAGTCTTAGTAATACCCAATTTTGGGCCATGCCTAGACCCAATTTCACCCCAAAATCCGGCCAAAATGGCCCAAGTGCACCCCTACCCGGTCCAAATGACCATGCCCCTAAGACTAATAAAACGACGTAGTATGAGAGGGATACTACGTCGTTTTGAATTAGTGAGGCCAAACTAAATCTTGACCGTCTATTTCTCATCATCCAACGGTCTTCATTCGTTCAAGGTTTTTTAATAAAAATATCCGAAAACTCTTCATCAACCCTAGACTAAACTCGTCTTCCTCGTACCACTAATCCTCCGCCGTCCGCCGCCGGCCGGAAATCGCCTCCGCCGCCGGCGATTCTCCAATGGGACCCAAATTTACACCATATATGCTCCTCTACCCCCATCTTTCCATATATGGGCTCAGTTTCTCTCAAATCATAACCAAACTTCTCGAATATTAGATCGAAAAATCCGGCCAAAACCTCAACTCATCCAAATCCAACCAAATTCACATCCTGTACTCTCCTAACCCCCCCTCTTCTCAAATCCTTATCTAGAATCTTTCAAATGTTGCCAAAACCCCTCGAATGAACCCTAAGAAAAAAGAGTAAATAAAAAAAACAAAAAGAAGAAGAGAAAGCAAATAAAAATATTTAAATGAAAGTCTAGTCTTAGTAATACCCAATTTTGGGCCATGCCTAGACCCAATTTCACCCCATAATCCGGCCAAAATGGCCCAAGTGCACCCCTACCGGGTCCAAATGATCATACCCCTGAGACTAATAAAACGACGTAGTATAAGAGGGATACTACGTCGTTTTGAATTAGTAAGGCCAAACTAAATATTGACCGTCCATTTCTCATCATCCAACGGTCTTCATTCATTCAAGGTTTTTTAATAAAAATGTCCGAAAACTCTTCATTAACCCTAGACTAAACTCGTCTTCCTCGTACCACTAATCCTCCGCCGTCCGCCGCCAGCCAAAAATCTCCTCCGCCGGTGGCGATTTTCCAATGGGACCCAAATTTACACCATATATGCTCCTCCACCCCCTCTTTCCATATATGGGCTCAGTTTCTCTCAAATCATAACCAAACCGCTTGAATATTTAGATCGAAAAATCCGGCCAAAACCTCAACTCATCCAAATCCAACCAAATTCACACCCTGTACTCTCCTAACCCCCCTCTTCCCGAATCCTTATCTAGAATCCTTCAAATGTTTCCAAAACTCCTCGAATTTTAGATCTTAAACCGGCGGAACCCTAAGAAATTTGGGGTTCCTCGAATTTTCCCCAATTCCCTGAGTCCAGAGCTCGAGTCAAGCTTCGAGATAATGTGTTTGTGTGTTTTTGTTGAAGAATACACGTTCACATCATTCCAGGGTTGAATCGGAGTCCAGACGGATTAATTGCAAAATCAGTAAGTTTTCCTACTACTTCTCTTTTCTTTTATTATTTGAATACCAAAATTAGTTTAAACCTTTGGTTAATTCGTTCATGTATGCCTCTGTAGGTTTTGTTTAGTTTAGACATGATTTGGGTCTGCTCATATTAGGTTAATTTAATTCGTAATAGGTCAGTTTTAATTCGTAAATTGGTCATTGATTAATGTTTGTTCATGATTAATCCTGCTTTGGTGATCATTAGTGTAATTTTTTGATTTTGGTTTAGTTCATGGTTAGTCCTGTTTCATGGAATCTGATTAGTTAATTCAGTGTTAGTTCTTGTTATTTGATGATTCACTTTTTAGTGTAATTAGTCTATTGTTAGTTGATAACTGGGTAGTAGTGTTATTTAGGATTGATTTTCAGTCTCAATTAGCATCAATTGGATTCAATCTTAGAATTTTTGGAATTATTTTGGTTATAGCTGAATAGTTTAGACAATTTTTAGTTAACCATGGTTAGTAAAAAAGGGTTGAGGTCAACTAGTACAGGATTAGTAATTTCAAACAAATTCAGGGGTAGTTTGGGCACTTAGAATTGCACAAGAATATTGTAGATAAGGCTAGAATTCCCTAGACCCTTCTATAATAGGGCTTTAGTTTAGATTTCAGTAATTTAGTGCAGTGACTTGAGAAACAAGTCAAAACTTTAGGACTAGTAAGCAATTTCTGAAATAAAAAGGGGAAAAAATGAGTGAAAACTTCTAGAACCTTCTGCCCCTTCATCCTACCTATAAAAGGCATGTTTAGTGCCTTCATTAACAGGTTTCACATCTCTGAAAATTCTCCAAATTTCCAGCATATTATTTCCCCCCAAAATCCATTTCTGAAAACCTGAATCTCCAATTTGAATTTCAAAATCCAAAGAAGTTCAAATCTGAAGTCCTATAGTTCTAGAAATCTTCTTTAGATCTTAATTTTTGCCAAAAAAAATCCAAAAACATACAAAAATACAGTAGAAAAAACCCAAAAAAAGCACAAAAACTGGAAATTACTATTCTATTGAAGTGTTCTTCACAACAATTTCAACTTCCAGCTTCAAAGTTGAATTCCTGGTTTTCAGTACTTCCTGTTTCAGTACTTGAGATTTTTGAAGTTTCTCAGCCAATTTCGAGTTGAATCTGGGATTATTTGAGTCAAATTTTGGCTTATTTGCAGATTGTGTGAGCTGCTATGACTGGCTGTTGATACTGCTGATTATTCAAACTTGCTGGTTGATCTCTCCTTTTCCTTCTTGTTTGCTGCTTCCGGGTACACGCCTGAATCTGCACTGATGTAGCTTTGAATTGGAATTGATAATACAAAAATATTTCACCAGATCCATGCTTGTTAATTTCATCTGCATTTGTAGTACAAATCCTAGTTAATCTACATTGCTTAGCATAGTTTAATGTCGATATATTTTAAACTTTTGAACTGTGTAATTGGACTGTTATCACTTGATTGTATATAACTGATCCTAATTGTAGATTGTTTTAGACTTTTAGGATTGTTTTGACATTTGACCTGACAAAATATAATGCTGATAATTTGGTTAAGGTTCATGTTGATATATGATAAGCATGCACGGACATAATCCATGTAGATCAACCTGTTAATTTAACCGTTAAATTCCAGCATTTCGATTCAAAAAATAAAAACTCAAAGCAAAAATTGTATTTCAGTATTTATCTTCAATTGGTTTTGCTAGCTTTGAATTCAAAAACAAATTGAGAAGTAAATCGACAGTTACATTCAATTGGCATATTTTGTTCACTATTCAAATGGATGAGTCCAATTGCCTAAGGCTTTTGCAATAAATTTGTTTGGGCTTATAAAGCCGAAAGCCCCATAGCTACAAAACGATATATCTGGTTTTCAATTGAGATCCGGGCTTAATGGTTGGCCCAGGCAAACGGCAGGTCATAGGACCATTTAATTGTGCTATTATGTCGGGCCAAGTTTTAACAATTTAAAAATGCTAGGAGCTGAAAGTCCTTTAAAATCATGCTAGAAATCTGGGGATTAATTTGCAATACAAATTTAGATTCTCGAGTTAGGTAGCGGGTTCAAATTAATAGGGTCCTCCCTTTTGTTTGAATTCGGACTTGAACTCGATGCCCGAATTTATAAATGTAAATTAATTAGGCCCTTTTAGAGACCAAAAAAAATAAAAAATCATAGTTTGTTTTAGGTTGGCCTTTAAATAAAAAAGTTAGATGAGCCTCGCCAAAAAAAATACATAAGTTGCGGGACCCTCATTAAATGCTTAGTTAAAAATACTTAAAATTCGGGGCATGCCGTTTAGCGAATTTCACGGCCCTCCGAAAAGATAATAACCCGTTAGTCGCTTTAGGCGCGCTTTTAATAATTTTACCTTCTTAAATACTGGTGCGTATTTCATGCAACCTAAATCCAAATCCAAAAACATTGAATAAGAATCTGTCGAGGATCCGAGTGCTTTTCATGTGACGTGATCCAAAAACACGTTTTTAAACAACGTTCATTTTCTTAAAAAATTAACCAAAAAGCGGTAAATAATCTTAAAATTGCACTATAGGATAACATGTATAAGAAATCAGATTTTAGCCATTTATGATAGTTTAAGCGACCGTGCTAGAACCACGGGATCCGGGGGTACCTAACACCTTCCCTCGGGTCAACAGAATTCCTTATTCAGAATTTATGGTTCGCAGACTCCAATTGGAAAGTCGAAAATTTTCCTCGATTTGGGATTCAAGTTAAACCGGTGACTTGGGACACCAAAAGTCAATCCTATCTTAGAATTTCCAAAAAACCAAAAAAAAAAACAGAAAACCCCCCAAAAGTTACTGTTCCATTGAAATCTCTTAGATCAATTTCAAGTTCTAGCTATTAATTCGAGTCCCTAGCATAGATAAGTTGAAAATTCCTTGAGTTTTGGGTTTTTAAAGCTTCATAATCTTTCCTGGGTTAATTTCGAATCTGGATTTGGGTTCAATCGAGTTATTTTGGCTATCTGGTGGTTTTGTTCTTCTATGATCCATTCCTGGGCTGTTTTTGAATTTATTCTGGGGCTGAGATTGATTTCGTTGCTGCTTTTGAATTCCAGTTGCTGATATTTGCTGCGCTGAGTCTTACTTCTTTCGTTTATTCACCTCCAGGTACTCCCTTGGTCTCGTCTGGACTGTGAAGGTCAATGTAGGTCTGATATGTAGGATTAAATGATAAAATGCTATTCGAGTTGATCTCTGAGTTTTTCCTGCTTTGTTTTGGTTTAAAGGTGTAGAACAATCATGTTTATGTGAAACTTCACATCATTTGTATAATTAGGACTGTTCGAACTATTTTATATTAGACTACTGGACTGATATATTTATTTAGATACCTTGTTAATAGTGTTAGATCAAAATGTGTTTAGTTTTGGTTTGTTTTATCATGATAATTAAATTCTGAATACGAGACTGACTTGATAATGTTGATTCAGTTATATTACAAGTACTAGAACGTGTGGGTCTGACTACTACACTTGTGTGTATAAATATATGATCATTTCTTAGAGCTCTTAAAGGAGTTGAAAAGAATGAAGCCTCGCGCCGTCGTCGTCGCTCGGCTCGGCTTTGGATTTGGATTTGGATTTGGATTTGTCAAATGATCGATTGATGAGATTAATTTTTTGGACAAAGTTTATTTAATTAATTATTTAAGGATTAATTAAGTGCCAGTCAGTTCATTAACGGAACTAACTGGAATGTATAATCCAAAATGCCGAATGCTGATTTTCCCTTCCGTTCACATTATGAACAGACACCTCTTCCTTTCAAAGATCTGTTCACATTATGAACAAACATCACACCTCTTTCGACAATTGCCTATAAATTTCGAGGCATGGCTTCCTTTTCACATATTGGAAAAATACAGAACTTTCTTTTGAAAATCCTGCATTCTACTTTGCAGTTTCTCTTTCACATTCGTAAGTATGATTTTGCTCCGTTCTTTGAGTTTGTTAGTATCCTGCAATTTGTATTGCCACTGTTGCAGGAAGATTTATTCCGTTTCATCTTGGGAGGATTTAATCCATTACCTTTGGAACTTGTGAGGGGGTTAAAATTTCTTAAGGATGCACAAAGAAATTATGGACTTGAAATATTTCTTATCGTTTACAGCGTTTCAGTTTCTTCTAATATTTTTCTAATTTCTGTTTTAACACAGTAGCGAGAACAAGCTTAAGGAATTTTATATTAATGTTTCTGTGTTAAAATCTATATTGAACTATTATCTATATTTTGTATACTGGTTTGAAGACGAAAGCCTTGGTGCTTTCTACTCCGATATATCTTTTACTCAGATTTAAAGAACATAAAAACTTTACCAAGGTATTAAATTTGAATATGGTTTGAAGAATATAATAAACTTCACTGTTTATATTTTGAATGTTTGGTTTGGTATTCACTTTGAAGATATAAAACCTTCACTGATTTTGAAAAGTTTTTTTTGTTGCCAACTTTACAGAAAAATGGCAAATGAGGACCAAACTAATGCTAACGGAATAGGTGATACTGTTACGAGCGTTGCTGCCTCGTCGAGCCGTTCAACTCCTGCTCATGCTATGGCACCAGCAAATATGCTCATAACAATATTGAATCAAATACACCTTGTAGTTCAAAAGCGTTAGCTTATTTTAGTGGTTTCGTAATTGTGATTGACTTTGGAGGGCAGTGGGATCGATTCCTGCCTTTGATCGAGTTTGATTATAAAAATAGTTATCAGTCTAATATCGAGGTGGCTCCATTTGAGTCTTTATATGGTCGGCTATGTCGTTCGCCCATCGGATGGTTTGAGCCCTGTGAGGCTAGGTTATATGTCACTGATTTAGTGAAGGATGATTTGGAGAAGGTAAAGTTGATTCAGGAGCGACTTCATATAGCACAATCCAGACAGAAGAGTTACGCAGATCAGAAGGCGCGCGTTTATCATTTATGGTGGGCGAGAAGATTCTCTTGAAAGTCTCGCCGATGAAGGGAATCATGAGGTTTAGGAAGAAGAGCAAGCTGAGCCCAAGGTTTATTGGCCCATTTGAGGTGTTGAGTTGAGTTGGGAGGTTGCTTATGAGCTTGCTTTGCCTATTAGTCTATTGGGATTTCATCCTATTTTTCGAGTGTCTATGCTCCGAAAATATGATGCCAACAGGCCGCATGTGTTAGACTACAACATCGTTCAGCTAGATGAGGGCTTGGGTTATGAGGAGGAGCCAGTTGCCACTATTGACAGGCAGGTTCACCAGTTGAGGTATAAGAAAATTTCTACGGTAAAGGTCCAGTGGAGGGGCCAACCAGTCGAGGAGGCGACTTGGGATACTGAGGAGGACATGTGGAGTAGATATCCACACATATTTAGCACTCCAGGTATGATTCTAGGCCCGTTCGAGGATAGAAGTTTGTTTAAGAGGTGGAGAATGTAATGATCTGACCGTTCGTTTTGCTTTCTAGATCCTCGTTCCCCTAATTAAGACTCCCCTAGGTGCCTTTACTATTTTATGACTTGTGAGGATGGTTGACTTGGATCTGGAAGGCTTCGGTGTTACGCCCCGTAGTATTACGATGATGTTATGCCTTGCAGTATTACATTAAAGTGATGTCATGTTTCACAGTATTAAATTGTGATAATGTTGCACCCTGCAGTATAGAACGTTGAATTTATCGTAAGATAATTGGCATCAGTCCAAGGAAAAGATTATTTGAAGATTATAAGGATTACGCTATTCAAACAAGTAATAAGTAAATTCATGAAGGTGAGAGGGGAAGCAAGTCAAAGAAAATGAATTTTCGTCCAGGTTTGGCATGTTGGGATAAAATATGGCTCGAGCTAAAATACTCAGTATTTATGGACTAGTACCATACGAGGCACCACATGACCATAATAGTAAGGTGTATAAGATATGTGAAAAGTGAGTAATATTTTAAGTAAGTGGGAATAATTCTTATTATGCGGGTAATTGATTAATTACCGTGTAGCGAGACATTACAACAATAACAATAACAATAACAATAACAACAACCCAGTATATAATTCCACTTAGTGGGGTCCGGAAAGGGTAGAGTGTACGCTGACTTACCCCTACCCTGGGGTAGAGAGGCTGTTTCCAAATAGACCCCCGGCATCCTTCCCTCCAAGAACTTCCCACCTTGCTCTTGGGAAGACTCGAACTCAGAACCTCTTGGTTGAAAGTGAAGGTTGCTTACCATCAGAGCAACCCCTCTTGTCAGCTAGTTAATTACCTAGTTAATTATTAAATTGTGAAAAAGAAACGTGGCAGCAAATTGCTAAAATGGCCTATGACTCTTAGTCATAGTAGGCTTAGTGTCCATTAAAAATCGCAAGGCCACTTACTTGTAAGACCTTATGAAAGCTTAAGCTCATAACCTTACAAAATTTTGTTTCTTCCAAAATTCATATTCATATTCAAGATATCTTAAAACCATAAGTTATTTCAAAGCCCCATTGCTGACATTTCTACATCGAAAAAGGAGGTTAACCCTATATAGCTGTCGAATTACTTTGTAGACTTTCCAATTTCAATTTGTTTCTTGTGCTATCTTCTTAGAATCCGGTGACTGTCCCAATGACTACTGCGACATCATTATACCGCGACGCGTTTCCGCATATGATCAGGGAAAATAGTAAGAGCTAGCATCAGGAGCCAAACGGTTCTAGGGTTCAAGCTCGATCCAGAAAGATCTCAATAATTCTTTCAACCAAACAATTCGAACGAGAATTGTTAGAACCATAGCAACATAAAATTGTGTTGTTCTAAAGGGGCACGTGCAATCTTTTTCGAGAACATTATGCGGATTTTTTCCTACTCCAGATATGTTAAGGCTAAGTTTTTCCTTCATTTTGGCATGAACTCGTCATTACACAAGTTTGATAACGAGGCATAAAGAAAAATTCATATCCCGAAAATTTACGTATATTTTGCTATTCTCGCAAGTTACAATATTTTTTCTTTATCGACTTCATATTCATTTGAGTATTTCCTTCTTCGGTTCAAGATAGCATAGAGTCTATATATATACAGTATCACAGTATTTTCATTACCATCGAGCTATAATCGATGGACAGGCCCATATTCGGCAATCTCTAATCAGATGGTAAGTTATATACCGAGCCTACTATGGCCGAGTGCATATGAGCGAACCCAGTTGGTCGAGATACAGAGCCTAGTATGGTCGAGCGCCTATGAGCGAGCCTACTACGTCAGAGCAGTTATATATATACCGAGCCTTATAGGGTCGGACAGCTATTTTACTCACTATATTGAGAGAGTTGAGTCAGTATCACCAAGTAAGCATATCTTCAGATCATCTTTGACTTCCAATTACTTTCAGTTATTATATTATCAGTTCAGGTTCATTTTCAGTATATTGCCTTACATACTCAGTACATTATTTCGTACTGATGTCCCTTTTCTAGGGGCGCTGCATTTCATGCATGCAAGTTTAGACAGACAGATGGGTAGACCTCCTCATTAGGTGTTGCCCGAGTTCAGCTTGATCGGTAAGCTCCACACCCTTTGGAATTGCCGGGTCTAGAGCTATATATATATATATATATATATATATATATATATATATATATGTTATGAGTAGACTGTGGAGCT